>JAVYIG010001900.1:0-288668 GCA_035222895.1 Strongylocentrotus droebachiensis
GGTAAATAATAGCAGTCAAGCTCATGAATATTCATATTATGGGCGTTACCAACCATTTAAATTTGCATACACAATCATTATTTAATATATAATGGAAATGCGCTTTTCATTATATATTATATAATGGAAATGCGCTGTTCATTGTATATTATATAATGGAAACGTGCTTTTCATTATATATTATATAATGGAAATACGCCTTTCATTATATATTATATAATTGAAATGTGCTTTTCATTATATATTATATAATGGAATGTACTTTTCATTATATATTATATAATGGAAATACGCTTTTCATTATATATTATATAATGGAAATACGCTTTTCATTATATATTATATAATGGAAATGTGATTTTCATTATATATTATATAATGGAAATACGCTTTTCATTATATATTATATAATGGAAATGGCTTTTCATTATATATTATATAATGGAAATGTGCTTTTCATTATATATTATATAATGGAAATACGCTTTTCATTATATATAAATAATGAAAGTGTGAATTGTAATTATTTATAAATAATGGCAATTATATATATATAATGGAAATACGACTTTTCATTATATATAAATAATGAAAGTGTGAAATGTAATTATTTACAAATAATGAAGTATGAATTGTAATTATTTATAAATAATAAAAATATGTTAAGAATTATATACAAATAAAAATGTACATTTTCTTGCATTATATGTAAATAATGGTTATTATTTGTTAAATAATGATTATATAACATATAATTTGTCTAAATAATAAGTTTACAAACGGCGCCTCATATACATGTACATGCGCAATATTAATTTTTTTGTCTTGTCATATGTTTTAAATTATAAATATCGATTTCATTGCAACTTTTGGCTTCATTTTACTCCAATAGCTCTCCTTTATTGGATAAGCAGTTTCAGCACTTCTCTTATTTTCCAATATCAAAAATCAATTCACTTCACAAACAGATTTTGTATAATTGGCTTATCCAAATGTTCCAGTTTGAATATCCGGTACTATTACTCAAACATGAAAATTGATACCGAATTTAATACTCATTATGCACTTCATAAGAACTACAAATTATAGTTCCCAAAACATCCTTTAGCACCTTTCAAACAGAGCCATCCACCCAATGAAAACAAAAATTGCATTAAAAATATTATGACTTACTATTATTCTTCCATGATTGCAGGAGGTTCAAAGGATAACTGAGGAATACGCTCGTAAGGAAGAGGAAGAAGCAGCACAACAAGCAGCAGAAGAAGCAGCTAGGAGGGACCGAGAAAACAATAAAGCTATCCAGGCATCTCCCACGGTGAGTAAATAACCTAATATCATGTCGCAAATATTGTGCAATAAACAAGAACAACAAGTTGTGGCAACATTTTCTGTACCTGTAAAGATCAATAGAATACAATGTATTTGAGGCAAATTAAATAAAAAATGATGTTGAACCAGCACCAAAATATTGTTGATCAGTCTTATTTGGGAGAAATTTCTTTGCTGTCAGAATCCCATGCTATTGCTCACAAGAATTTCATTGCATTGCAGTGTCAGTGGGACATATGAGGTTTTGTCAAGTATAAATGAGGTCTATTGAAAGTGTTTATGATGTATCAGACTTCTAATTCTCAATTCATCGTTAGACAAGTTGCTTGTCTGACATACACGCAGTAACCAACTGCTGTCAACATTTGTGACTATTCACATAGTTCTCAGCTGACCCACATGATATGTATTTAAAACTTTTTTTTAAGCTTACTTTATTTTTAATTTGCTTTCATTCTTTGTGATTTTTATCACAAATGCAAATTCATTCCTCAGATGATTGATAAGCAGTTTCAAAAAAGACCTAAAACTCGAACCTGTGGAATACAAGTTAAACCTGTGAAGCCTGTCAAACCTGTCAAGCCTGTCAAGCCTTTACAAAAAGAGAAAGGTGAGTGAAGTACAGTATGATATGTGTATTTACAATATTTGTGTTATAACATAATGTATTTATAGATTGGGGAACAAAAAAGGAGGAAAATGTAACTAATGTACCTTGTATTCTCTTTCATGAATTATGTCACATTATCGAAATTGATAAATGAATAAATGTTAATTTAAAATTTACTATGATTGGGTATTTCTGCACTCGTGTCACGACGGAAGACCACAAGTCTATTGCCAAAATGTTAAATTTGTGCACAAGATCTATAAATCATGAGGTTATTTTTGTCAAAATTTCAAACATATTTTGTGAAAAATGAAACCTGAAAATTATAAGTTTTGCATTATAAAGCAAAAGTTGATAAAGAATAAGGAATCACAGGAGAGAAGGTTCCTACATCAAGTGTGCCCTAATAGGTCCTAAGTTCCTTTGGGTCCCCCAAAATAGAAAAGGCAAAATCTATATAGATCTGTGGTTTAGATCCCCTAACAAAATATGGCAAGAACCCTAATTTTCAAATCTTGTGTCAATATGTTGTTTTTCTTGAAAAAGGAGTACAGATTACACTTTCTTCTAGCTTGGAGAAGGCAGAGAGACAAGTTTCGATGAGGACATCAGCAACCCAAACTGAGGACATTGGTGCAGAACAGGAGACTTTTGATGAGCCAGAAGATGAACATGAAGAACCTGAAGAACCCGATGACAAGCGGAAAGATCCAGATTATGAACCCGAAAATGAATTGGAGGATGAAGCTAATGAAGAAGTTGAGAACATGTAAGTATTGATCCATTATTTTTATAAGATGATATTTATCAAGTACATATATCTGGAAATTACTCTTTAATTTTTTATGTTAACATCTTTGATTGATGGAAATAAATGAAGATTAACCATTAAGCCTCATATTTTTGGAAGTTAATTTGCACACTTTCAAAGTAGCAAGGGCTGTTCGTTATATACATTTAGGGATGTATGTAGCTATTACCCATTTCTATTATGAAAATAGTAGTGAAACTTACAATGTATGTGGATGTCTTGTTTGTTTCATACAGGAAAATACCATCCGATATAATTGTACAATAAAATACATTAAAATGGCTTGATCTGGCCATAACTTCAGAACTAATTGACAGATCAGCTTCAGATTTAACTTGTGTATGCATATTGCAGGGACAAAGAACAGATTTGATTTTTTGGTTATGAGGTTTACATTCAAGGTCGCAGAGTTCAATAAAATACATTGAAATGGCTTGTTCTGGGCATAACTTCAGAACCGATTGACGGATCAGCTTCCAATTTGTCTTGTGTAAGCATATTGCTGGGACAAAGAACAGATTCGATTTTCTGGTTATGAGGTTGTTTTTCAAGGTCGTAGAGTTCAATAAAATACATTAAAATGGGTCTTTCTCGCTATATCTGGAGAACCATTTGTTGGACCAGCTTCATACTTGGTTTGTGTATGCATCTTGGAGGGACAATGATCTGAGTAGATATTGCAATCACAAGGTCAAAGATCAAGGTCAAATATATTATGGTATTTATGGAAATAGAAATAACATGAATAAGCGATAGTGCTAGTATGCATCATCATTATAGAAAGATGATCTGATTAGATTTTGGGGAACATGTAGGTAGGTCAAAAGTCAAGGTAAAATTTTATTTTCAGGTGTTACTCTTGTAATTCCAGGACCATTTGAGGTATGAACTTAAACTTTGTGCTAGTATGTATCATCATATAAAGATGATGTAATCAGACTTTTGGGTAAGGGGTCAAAACTCACAGGTGATTTTGTTTTCAATTCAGGTGTTAGACCCAAAGCGATATCTTAACTTTCTAAGGTATGAACTTCAAACTGGGTGCTGTTATATATCACCATACATGGTATACATGTATGTAGATGATCCGATTAGATTGGGGGGTATGTAGGTCAAAGGTCAGAGAGTTCAGTAAAAGGAAGATCTGATTAGAATTTGGGTACATGTAGGTTCTTTGTCACAGGTCAAGGTCACAGAGGTGAAAATTCATATTTCAGGTGTTTGGTAACTCAAGAACCATTTGAGGTATTTTTTTTAAAACTTGGTGCTAGAGCCGTCAATCAAATTTAGGTGGGGGCATATAGGAGACACGGTCATTCATTTTTTGTTAAATGTATTCAGTTTCATTTGCTTGACCTGCAATTGAATTATTCTGGTGGGTATGGTGTGCTACATTATGGAGTCCAGAACATAAATTTATTCAACATAAGCTCCCCTTTAAACAAAAGGCTGTAACTTTTTAATGGAAGGGATTTTTATGAAAATGACTTGGCAGGAATGTTTCTTTTTTTCATTGACAAACTTTAGTATGAATATGCGATATATCCGTTACTGAAATGATCGAAGTGATTGGAGAAAATTTGTAGTCGCATGCTGCGCAACAGAATGATGATGATGATGTTTATTAAGAACAGGTTACCCACGTATGAGGGTGCATTACAAATTTAGATAAAACAAAAGAGTACATTAAATATACAATAGTCACAAAACTCTGTCATTGAAAATTCAGGTAAAGAGTTAAAATATCTTACATTTAATGACTTAAGTGTACCAGTAAATAGGTATGCTTTGATGGTGTGCTGCGAACATGTTGCGGTGAACTGTTCTATTCTTTAAAAGCCGCAACAGAGAAAGATTGATGTCCATACATGTAGTTGGTGCACGGCTGTAATGGTGGTTGTTTGAGCAAGTCCTGTGATGAAGACTGCAGTCATCAGCTAGGAGTGTATGGTGGTATTAAGATATCTTCAAAGTATGAAAGTGCATTTCATTCAGACTTGTAATCAAGCAAATTTATTTTGAAAGCTAGTTGTTGGCAAATTGACAGCCAGTGAAGATTGCTCATGATCCCAGAGACGCTTTCATATTTGTTAGCACTCGCTACTATAGCCACAATATTCTGGACTCTCTGCAGTTTATAATTTCAAAATCTGGTACATCATAAAGCAGAGCATTACAAAGAAATGTATTTGTTCATGCATCTGGTTTTTGTACAGTTGTACTTGTAAAGAATATATTTCATTTGACATCTAATCCTATATTTTTTACTGGCAGTGAACGTAAGTTTAGCAGGCCTTTTTACCCTGGTTTTAATACCCTAATCTAAATGTTATCAATCGACCTACATTATGGTTGGTCTATCTCAAGGAGCTGTTGTATAATTTCTACAGGAATTTTGGGGCCAAGACTCAAAATATTTTTCCTCATCATCCTTGCATCAAATTAAAGCCTTCTGAATTTTGCAAAGATATCCATGTTATCTATAGTTATTCTTTGTATTCCTTCCAGGTGCAGGCACCTCAGTGTAATGTCCAAACTCCACCTGAAGATGAACAATATTGAGAACTTCTAAATCGCTATACCAAAATCTGTGAAAAAAAAACACTCCAAAAAGCAAGCACATATATAAATATACCATTTCTTCCATGGATGGGGAATATATGTGATTTCATGGGGTACCATTGTCTTGTGGGGCATATATTTGATTTGTTCTGTGGGGTACATTGTCACACACCCTAGATCCATACCATAGTCTTGTGGAGCATCTACATATATTTGATTTGTTCTGTGGGGTACTTTTACACACACCCCGGATCTTTACCATTGTCTTGTGCAGCATCTATTTGATTTGTTCTGTGGGGTACATTGACACACGACCTGGATCTATACCATTGTCTTGTGGGGCATATATTTGTTCTGTGGGGTACATTGACACACACCCTGGATCGATACCAGTGTCTTGTGGGGCACATGATTTGTTCTGTGGGGTACATTTACACACACCCCGGATCTTTACCATTGTCTTGTGGGGCATAATATTGCATTGTTCTGTGGGGTACATTGACACACACCCTGGATCTATACCATTGTCTAAATGTTGCATCTATTTGATTTTTTCTGTGGGGTACATTGACATGGGCCTAATTTTGCAAAGATATCCATGTTATCTATATAGTTATTCTTTGTATTCCTTTCAGGTGCAGGCACCTCAGTGTAATGTCCAAACTCCACCTGAAGATGAACAATATTGCCCAACTGTTGTTGAAACGGATGACAAAATCCAGACCCCACCTGAAGATGAACAACATTGCCCAACTGTTGTTGAAATGGATGGCAAAAAATCCAAACTCCACCTGAAGATGAACAATATTGCCAAACTGTTGTGGAAACAGATGACAAAGTCCAAACTCCACCTGAAGATAAACAATGTTGCCCAACTGTTGTTGAAATGGATGACAAAATCCAAACTCCACCTGAAGATGAACAACATTGCCCAACTGTTGTTGAAATGGATGGCAAAATCCAAACTCCACCTGAAGATGAACAATATTGCCAAACTGTTGTGGAAACAGATGACAAAGTCCAAACTCCACCTGAAGATAAACAATGTTGCCCAACTGTTGTTGAAATGGATGACAAAATCCAAACTCCACCTGAAGATGAACAATATTGCCCAACTGTTGTTGAAATGGATTGACAAAATCCAAACTCCACCTGAAGATGAACAACATTGCCCAACTGTTGTTGAAATGGATGGCAAAATCCAAACTCCACCTGAAGATGAACAATATTGCCAAACTGTTGTGGAAACAGATGACAAAGTCCAAACTCCACCTGAAGATAAACAATGTTGCCCAACTGTTGTTGAAACGGATGACAAAATCCAAACTCCACCTGAAGATAAACAATATCGCCCAACTGTTGAAACGGATGCCAAAATCCAAACTCCACCTGAATATGAACAATATTGCCCAACTGTTGTTGAAACAGATGACAAAGTCCAAACTCCACCTGAAGATGAACAATGTTGCCCAACTGTTGTTGAAACTGATGACAAACTCCAAACTCCACCTGAAGATGAACAATATCGCCCAACTGTTGTTGAAACGGATGACAAAGTCCAAACTCTACCTGAAGAACAATGTTGCCCAACTGATGTTGAAACTGATGACAAAATCCAAACTCCACCTGAAGATGAACAATATTGCCCAACCGTTGTTGAAACCGATGCGGACTATTGCCCATCAGAGTATGAACAAGATAGCCCAACTGTTGTGGAAACGGATGCGGACTATTGCCCATCAGAGGATGAACACCAATCGGTTGACGGGAATGATGTGTTTTATCCGACTGTTAAGCGAAGTAAAGAAGGGAAGTAAAGAAGGGAAGAGAGTTTACAATAAGCATCAAGCATGTTACTACTGCGGTCAATTGAAGACTAAAATTTCCAAGCATCTCCTAGTGTGTCATTGTGACGAAACAGAAGTTGCCCAAATAGTAGTCCAGCCTCTGTACCGTTTTCGTTTAGCGCACCCAATCAGCTGATAAAATAACACACCCTCAACGTTGAAAGTAGACCTAGCCATTCCTCTAAATCTGGGTCCTGAATACGGTCCAGACGAATCTGCCATTCTCCCCCGGAATTCCGGGGGAGATTAACTCCGCCCACAAAGCTATACACGTTCGATGTACGCTGATTGGACGAAAAACCTGACAATCACTTTGGCCCATTACGTAATGTTCCGCGGCCGTCACGAAGCTACTATTCTCGTTATAAGGATTCCATACTTATTTTTAAAAAATTAGGGTGGAGTGTTTATTACGTTCATGCATTTCAAATGTTTCTATAAATAAAAAATCCTCTGTTTGTTGAAAGAAATTAAAGTTTGAAGATTGTGGAGCAAAACATGAACTGACTATTGCAAATTGAAAAGAAACTGAACTATAAATACTGACGTCCTGACGCCTGATATCGAGTTTACACAAACTGTGCTCTTCGGGTTGGCTTTATCGAGTTGGTTTTCTGAGATTTACATTTACATTTCATGATTTTTGGAACTGTTGTTATCATCGTTTGTTAATCATAATCTGTAAGAACGTCTGTGGATAATCATCATCGTTTTACGGAGGAGAAGATTGCCGAAGCTTTGAAATATGGAGCTATACGAAACTGGGACTGAATGACTCTCGAATCTAACATTTATTTATGTTTTATTTATTACAATGGATAAAACAGTGAAGGGTATTCCGATTCAGTTATAAGAACTGCTTTCCAACGGAGCCCTCCCTCACCACATGATACAATCAAAATCAGTCAACATAAAAACAAAACATGAATGAAAACATCAATACAATTCAATATAAAAAAATAAAAAACATTTGTACATTTTGATTAAACTATACATGGAGCGCACATGAGATGCACGGCGAGAACCCCCCCCCCCCCCCCCCCCACAGTAATCAGATTGTCGTGTTTTTTTAAAGCATGTTAGAGAAATGTTTACATTGTTTCTTGAAATTGTGACTTGCAATTCTGGACGGACAATGGCAATTTCCGGTGAATAAAAAGGATCATTTTTTTGTAATCTGTTTTAGGAAATGGTATTTGTCGAATGTTTTGGGTGCATGGTATATATGGCGAGCATTATAAAGGTCGCATAACAGACAATGGTCATCATATTACAATTAAAGTCACCAAAAACAATAGTGACAGAATTTGTGACAGAAAATACATCATTAATATTTTGTTATAGTATATTAAAGAAAATTGAAGAGTTGCATCACTGGATGGATCTATATCTACAAAATAGGACTGCTTTGGTGCCTTTTTACTTCTAAACACATCAGTTCAATCTTGTGACATTCAGTCCAAATCCGTTCTTCTTAAGTAAGATATATTTTCCTTTATGTGGCAAGCCACTCCTCCTCCAACTAACCGGCCTCTATGTTTAACCACACTTATCCAGGCACATAATTGATTTGATTCATACAATGTCATCGTTTAACTATGTTTCAGACTAACTGAACAAATCGTATGTATTATTTTGTCAAAAAATACTGAACATCGTTTACCTAAGTTAAGCTTCTGATATTAACATGGGTAATTTCCATCCCTTTTCAATATGTGCAGGGCTCTGATCAAGGGCACCTAAGTGTTACATACGAGGTGAATTTTAAAAGTCAATTATAGACTGTGGCAACATTATTTTTGTAATCTGCAAACATTATGCAACATATAGCTAAAAAATCAGACCTAAACAAATTGCCGTTAAGTGGCAATCAGTAGCTAAATATCACATCATCAAAAATGTTACGTACATAACTCGGTGTCCACTTCATGCTGATATTTCCCTTATAATTTTAATTTTTCTGACAAAGTACATTAGATGTTAAAACATACTGTAAACAAAACTTAAAACCATTGCCATATCAACTTTTTTCAATTTAGTTATTAGAATATGGCCAAAACAAATGTGGACACCGAGTTATGTACAGTACATCTAATTCTCTACATGCTTTCTCTTTGCCTCATTGTCAGATATGGTTTTGCATTAGTCTAATAACGACTTCAATTGAAGGAATGATGTGTTTCCTGAATGAAACATAATTTGCAATGTGTAAATAGTTTGTAAACTACTATTACAGGACTGAAATGTAAGATTTCTGTACTTACATGTAATTGTACATAACTGTGGACACCAAAAGTAAGTAGTTTTACATTCAAATAATATTTAACTTCTTGTTCCTTAAATTCAATAAATGTTTGTTTAAATGAAAATGCAGAAGGGTGCAATTCATGCTGTATGGAATAAATAAATTTATTTATGATAATTATTTCAAATTTTTGATTGGTAGTAACGTACATAACTCGGTGTCTTTTCATAATGGTGTCTTAGTTATGTACATGACATGAAAAAGTTCAAACTGCAATATTTTGTAATATTCTTCTCACCAAATCAGATGTGTGTATGTCTTATACATTTTTTACTACCTTACCATGAAAAATAACTAAATATAGGTGGTCTTATTGGAAAAACAAAACATGGAATACGTACATAACTGTCACGTACATAACTCGGTGTCCACATTCATTGTTGATTAAATAACACATACAAGTTAAAATGCGGAATCCAATGTTATCAGTGCTCTTCATTCACCTATATACACCATTACATTATCATTTTGAAAGAATACAATATGTTTTTGTATAGATTCTGTTGCACTGGTATGTACATAACTGCAGGACACCAAACATTTTCCATTTACAGAAATCTAAATATTTTTAAAACGATGACCCAGAATGAAATGATCTGATGGGAAATCAAAGATAAAGTGAAACTAAACATTATAACATTGCAATGTTGTAAATAAATCAATTATTTATGCACCATTCTTCAGTTAGTAAAGTTTGAAATTTGCAGGACACCAAAGTTATGTACATATCACAAAAATTGTATCACATGTAAATGGAATAAGAAAGTAAAATAATAGGAATTAACTCAACAGAAATGTTAATTATTACATAGATTCTACATCAAGATAAAAAAAAAAAAAGTTTTGCATCCCATTAGTAAAAAATCTGGTAACCAATTAGTGCATGTTTTGAATGTAACATTAAAAGTGCTGAAAATAGGCCTTTTTACATCATAAAATTGCTCTAAAATCTTTAATTTGAACTCAATGAAGCTGAAACCTTGTTTGGAGCTTCCCCCCAAGGTACTTTCTAATATAACTAGATGGAACTTCAACTGCGCGCAGTCGAAATGATGCCTCCGTCATAGAGCAATTTTACAAACCAAAACAGAAGAAATTTTTCAAATTCAAGTTCAATTTTAATCCATTAACAGGTTCTCAGAATATCGTGATTACAAGCAATTTCTCATATACATATATGACCCTTTGATCTTTGACCTCATGACCCTAACATCTACTCAGTTCATTGGCTCTGCAAGATGTCTCGAGTTAAATAGTAATCAATCTGTCAGTTCTAATGAGAATGCGTTCACAAGCTATTTTTGCATACATAATGAGCCCATGACCTTTGACCTCATGACCCAAGAATCTACTCAGTTCATTGGCTCTGCAAGATACATACATGACCTAAGTTTGGCAGGAATCCATTAATCGGTTCTTGAGATAATGCGATCACGAGCTGTTTTTGCATACATAATGAGCCCTGTGACCTTTGACCTTTGACCTTGTGACCCCCAAAATCGAATCAGTTCATTGGCTCTGCAAGTAACATACATGACCTAAGTTTGGCAGGAATCCATCGATCAGTTCTTGAGATAATGCGATCACGAGCTGTTTGTGCATACATAATGAGCCCTGTGACCTTTGACCTTTGACCTCATGACCCCAAAATCTAATCAGTTCATCGGCTCTGCAAGTAACATACATGACCTAAGTTTGGCAGGAATCCATCGATCGGTTCTTCAGATAACGCGATCACGAGCTGTTTTTGCATACATAATGAGCCCTGTGACCTTTGACCTTTGACCTCGTGACCCCAAAATCTAATCAGTTCATCGGCTCTGCAAGATACATACATGACCAAAGGTTGGCAGGAATCCATCAATCGGTTCTTCAGATAACGCGATAACGAGGACGGGACGTACGGACGGACGGACGGACGTACGGACGTACGGACGTACGGACGTACGGACGTACGGACGGACGGACAACCCGAAAACATAATGCCTCCGGCTACTTCGTAACGGAGGCATAAAAATGCTAATTTGTGTCTGGGTCTCATGGTTTTGGATAATTAAACAATTTCCCAGTGTTCAATCTAAGGGTACCCTTGATCTGAGCCATGCACATATGGAAATTCACCATTTCTTGTTTCTCCTACCCTTTACCTATATTTTGATCATATTTATCACAATTATTGTTTCCTGCATAATTATGTAGATGACTCATCATTTTAATTTCGGATCGGCGTGCGCTCTGCAACTAAAAACGTTATAAAAACAACGAGACCTTACTTCGCGCACGGGGCTTTACAGCTGATTTATCAAAAACGCAATTAATAAAAAAAAACAAGATAATATCGTAATTTGCAAGGCAATATATCATACAACCAGTTTGGGAGCACTTTTTACTCACAATTTTGAGGATATCTGCTCTCAAAATGTAGATTTCCAGACCCTTATCGGTAAGTTGATAATTTTTCGGAACGGACACAAAATAATGACTGCAAAATTTACCGATCTTTTGTCAATATTTTCTCAATTTCGCACCCAATTCCAAAGAAAATTTCATCTCTGGTTAATTTATGTTCCTCTTTCCACTATAGGCCTATATATTAGATTTTCGAAATCTTACCGATTTTTGAGATAGCGAATTATTGAGGGCACACGCGAACTATGGTCACACGTCCATACATGAAAGGATTTTTATCAAGGGGGTGTTTAGAAATTGGATGGCATCGTTAATGTGACCCCGCGAGGTAGCGAAGCAACCGAACAGGAAAGTGGTCGGAGGGGGTAATTCCATCCAACGTCGTGAATTTCGATATCCTTGCTTTAAAAAACCTGTGGTTTTCCTGCATTTTCAAGTTTTCAAGTTTGTTTGTTGTTGCTCTCTCCACATTTTACAGTATAGAGACAGACATATGAAATAGAAATCATATAGCTATGGTAACGGTATATAATCAAGTTACAAAGAAACTCAATTCACATGTCCGATTAAGTACGGGAGCCTATTCACATACAAGCTATGCTTTTTATTTAGGCTCCCCACATTTTACATTGTTTTACCTTGCCCGTTATATCTACATATTTTGAAATTTCGTACTTATTTTCCGTACATTATATTTGATTTGAAATCTTTAATTGTTTTTCTTCTTGTGTGAAATCTACTCTTATACGCCTGTATAAAAATAAAAAATTGAAAGAATATAAACTGTTTTTCTGTAAAATGTGGAATTAATAAATCTTCAAGTAAAATGTGAGGAACCTATATTAAAAAATGGTGCTTGTGGATTATAGGTTCCTAATAAAAATAGACATTGTAGATTATAGGCGTAGGAAGCTTTCTTGAAGTTGGGGAAGGAGCGTTGACTCGGAAGCTCTCACCCTGAAATCACATCACCAGCGCGATATGTGAAGTCCCTTTATGCTAGGGTCCAGGGGCCTTGGAAGCTCTGGGATTCTAGATTCTCTCCGGTGCAGTATAAGCCTTATTTTAGTGCATTTTATGACATTTTTTCAGAGCAATTTACAACCAATTTATGAATTTAAAAATACCAAATGGAAATTGTAGACATTATATGGGGAGTATAGCCATGTGAGATTATATAGGTTTTGTTCTTCGAGATTTAACAGTTTCCTCTTACCGTGGACAAGTGCCTTGCGGAGCAACTTCCAAAGTAGGGGGGCACCAACAAAAAGGGTACTTTACGGAAAAACGGGCACCTACAAAGGGAAACCTCAAAGCACAAATATACAATTATTGCCATATATATTGTACCCCTACATTGTGATTAGATTATTAGGGATGATTTCATCGTTTGTTTCTCTCTTTAAATTGCCCAAGATACTGCTTAATCATCATACTTTGCAGTTGGGTGTGATGGTATGAACATGACTTTGTATTCGTGGAATTCTGTCACACTTAATGTGAACCCATTCCCCATACTTTGAACATACCGAAGAGCTTTTTGATTTCGTTTCACTGGCTTACTACAACAAACACATGGATACTTGATGCCCATATCGAAACATGAAAATCAACATTGATAAAGAACAATATTACACCATTAAGATAAATGATGTAGAATATAACATCTATCATTATCATTGTTATTACTATCATTACTTTTTTTAAATCGTTTTTTGTTGTTGTTGTCATTATTATCATTATTATTAATAATCCTATTATTTTTCGCAATTTAGGTTTATTCCACCTTTTAATTGGAACATGAACTATGCTCTACGAACGTCAAAATAAACATGTCCAAGATAGATATAATTTACATATTCTTCTTCCTCCATCCGTCTCTTTCGTCCGCAGATATCTGTTCGTTCCTATTTTCACCACTTCCCACTCAATATATTGCCTCATAAAAGTCTAAGTGAATGAAACAAGGCAACACTTACAATACTGTTCACAGACTAGGTTTTCTGTTATAATATTAACATGAATAATGCTCTACAAAATAAGACTTATTTCTAAGCGCGAATGGTTTATTATTTTAAGTCGAAGAGATTTTTCAACCGGGCACAAACCTTTCAGATTTAATAACGAATATCATGAGGCTCAATATTTCAGTATCGCATACTCTCTTAAGTTCTAAATCCTTCTATATAGACTTAAACTGTTTTAAGTATTTAAAGCTTCATTTAATCGAATATATACGGTTACAAGTTTTAATGAAAGTAACTTTTGCAAATAAATCATTTAGGACTTAAGTCTTAAAAACTTCTCGTACAATCTGATTGATGTCACTTGCGCGCTCTTTGCTCACTCTCTATAGATGGAAATAAAATAATAAGCCAAAAGAATTGGGAATAGGCCCACTCTTTTTCTTCTTAAACCACGAATGTCTTTCGTCCACTGATGTTCGTTCTTATTTTCCCCTCCCGACACCTAAAGTATTCCGACCCCCCGTGTTCAGATCATCATGTTCCCAAACAAGATTTCCCCTTTTCCCGTCCTTCGGGAAAAAAAAACACGTAAGAATGATTAATACTAGCTCAATATACCCCAAAGAAAATATGAAAGTTTGCCCCGTATAACAAATACATATAAATAAAATTTGTCTGTGGCTCATCAATCGAACGAGTACGAGTCATGAACGAAAGAGAATTGTATATTTATGTGCCGTGTCAAATGCCTGAGCGTTTTTATGTTGAATTAAGTGACCTTCATATCATTATAATTGATAGTATCATTATTTCGTTAAACGAGGTACTTTAATAAAAGTCAAAATATATATAGGCCTATGATCATATAATATAATCAAAAATTATATAATAATTCTACCTTTATTAAACGGTTTACAAATCATTTCAACTTAATTGACAAATGCAGGAGACCACCATCTTAAATTTACTGCTGATTTATTCATGCAACGAGAGATAATGGCAGTGATTGCAAGTCAGAATCTTATTGAATTCAGACAAGAATACAGTTTGCATGCATGTGAAGAGATCAGGGAGTTGGGCTCCCTGGTAGTAGGCCATGGACTTCCACCCAATGTGTTTTCCACTGCATCGGGGCAGTGCGTGTAGAGTTTCAGCATGGTCCAAGGTTTCAGGCAGGGATGACCTAATCCTAATACAAACAAAGCTCGACGATGTTACTAATGCATATTCATTGAGGCATAAGCGAAGGCACTACGTCAGCATACATTAGCGCGAACTTTTGACCCCCGACACTGGCAGATTCGTCTGGACGTTCTTGTGGACGGAAATTTGGGGATTGCGCGATCAGTGGAGAGACCGCAATGTGTGTGGGGGATAAAAAGAACGAACGGACTGAATCTGGACTACCCAAATAGCAGCATTGCCCAGAAATTCAAAAGAGAGACAAATCAAATTTGAACTACTACGTAACAAGGGGAACTACTATCACAACATTAAAGTCTTGAACACTTCTGAAGGTGAACTTATCCTAGTGAGGAGGCCAGGGGATAAGGATATTTTTTATCAGGAAGATTATGGTCCATGCCCTTATTGTCTTGGATTCTTTAAGAGGAATGATCTATGGAAACATACAAAGTATCTTTGTCATGGTAAGGATTGTGAAGAGACAACAATATCTGCAGGACAGATTAAGCTGGAATCCAATTTACTGCTAGACAAGAGGTCAGGAGCATCAGCATATGTTAAGGAAGTGCTAGCAACAATGAAAGATGATGACATTACTATGATTGTGAAAAATGATCCACTAATCATTCAACTAGGTAACCGTGAGGGGAGAAAGTGCACGGGAGTAGATTCACAAAAGAGGAAACACTATGTTAGTCAGGAGATGCGCAGAGTAGGGAGGTTGCTACAAAACCTCAGAATGCTTGATCACAATGGGCAATCCACACTGGATCAGTTTATAAAACCCAAAAACTTTGACAGGTTCATAGAGGCTGTGCAAATTACAGCAGGGAGTGGTGAAAGCAAAGAAAGCTCACCGTCACTAGCTTTGAGGTTAGGAAATGCCATATCAAAGGCAGCAATGATAAAGAAATGTATGGCATTGAGGATGTATGATGATAATCCCACATCAAGCAAAGAAAGGGAGCAAGAAGCAAAGAATTTCATGACTTTGAAGAATGCTGAATGGGCAGAGAAGGTATCATGTGAAGCCTTAAATACCATGGCAAAGAGAAAGTATGAGAAGGTAGTAGAGCTCCCTTTATCAGATGATTTGAAGAAGTTCTCAGAATTTCTACAACAGGAGATAGAGGCATGCGAAGACCTGACAGATCCAACAACATATAGGAGATGTGAAACCCTTGTTTTGGCAAGACTTACGACATTTAACAAAAGAAGAGGAGGAGAGATGGAGCAGCTGAAGTAAGTATAAAATTGGTATTAAATGGGCAGAATGCAAGAGTATCAAAAAGAGTTTTACAACATATTTCAAATACATGTCATCAAAAGATTTTGCTTAAAAAAGCCAAATATGTGCTTTTTCCCTATTTACATAAACAGTATCTTTTGGAGAGGGTGCATTTATGTGTCTTCAGAGGTTGCAAATTTGCTCTTTTATTTGCAGTTTCTATCAGAGAAAAAAATTACACACTGGAGATAAGGGGGCACCTCAACAATATGAATATTTCACACATGACTTCAACCTGATTCATCCCATCTGGTACTGCAAGCAATGTCTGAACGTCCCCAAACATTTGAGAAAAAAGGGAATTTGTAAAATTTTGTGTATAAACGAATGGAGAGCTGCTCATCAGTGACATTACTCAGAGTTGCCAATTTGTTTTACTCTCTAAACTTTCACAGTGCATAACTTTTTTATTATGTGTCCGATTTTTCTCGAACTTTCACTGATTTACTTTTCTAATTTTTCTGCCTTCATACAAAGCAAACAAATATCAGAGTGGACTTGCCCTTGAAAAAAAAAAAATTTCTTCCTACATATGTATTTTTTTTCATTAATGAAGAGTCAAATTTTACATGTATCCACTTTTAACCCTAAAACCGTTTTTTTTTTTTTTTTTTTTTTTTTTTGGGGGGGGTGTCTTAAACCATTGGGAGGGGGGCTAATTAGCCCCCCCCCCCCCCCCCCAAGATATCAACCGCAAATCACACGATTGTCGCGAAAATTTGCTTTAAGGTAGAGGGCAATGTAATCTACAAGACTATGTCGTTAGATTCTTCAAAATAATTTTATTTTATTTTATATGAATAAATATATGCAAATTTATGCGTGAAATTGTATTTTCGCCTAAATCACTAAATACAGGTCAAAGATTCCTAATTCTTGGTTTCAATATTATTTATAACATCCTCAGCAATAGTATTTGAAAAAAAAATCAGATATTGAAATTTTCTATGTATTTTACTGTTTTTTTAATTTTTTATGTATGTCCTTGTTTTTTGGTCCTTCTGATTTTAAAGTTTTTTCCCCAAAACTTTTCGGCGACACTCTTGTGCGATCATAAAAAGCCTAAAAATAATTAGTTTTAACCAGCAAAAGTAAAAAATAATGATACATTAATGAATTTTGGCTAAAGACCAAATTTATATTGAAATTATACCCTCAAATCATGTTTTTTTAGCAATTTTGGGACTGACGTGCATGTACAAAATGTTACATAACTTCAGGGAGCCCCCCCCCCCCCCACGGTTTTAGGGTTAAAAGGTGAACCATAAGTTATGATGTAGAACATTGCCATGTTTATATCCATGTACTGAGAGGCCATTTCTGTTTAGAAAAAAATTGTTTTAATTACACTATTAACTGTTACACCGTAGCCAATTGCAGAGAACAATGAATGTTGCTGTTGTTATTTTTCAATTACTACCTTCTACTTTTTAAATGCATTCAAATGAGTAGACCCTCTCTAGCAAAGAGCTGGGTTTTTTTCTGCTGAAGGGGTAAAGGATTATATATCATTATATATATTACCTTTCATTCCTTTCTCATTTCATTATTATAAGAATGTTATTGTTTTTATGTGAAGTCTTACACATTTTTAATGTTTTAAGCTGCCACTTCTTTTGGAAGAAACTAAGGATCAGTTATCATGTACATGTAATACTTTAGTTAAGACCCGAGTTCTATGAGGGTATGTTGTTTTATTAAATAAATGTTTATTTTTAACAATGATTATATTGTTGCCATGTTTCATTTGTTCTGATTCATTTGATACTTCGGTTCACTTTCTAATGAATAAACTCAAGTTGATGAAACGTGTCTGCAATGAGTTGCCAATACAAATTTAGTATTCATATGCATAAGATATTTCCTTTATGTAATACAATTTATAATCATCGGAGCTGCTCAACCAATTTGTATTAAATACACTTGATTTTTTGGGGCATAACGAAATTAAAAGATTGAATAACTTTTACATATATGATTTTCATGCAATCTACTCTCTTTTATTTAGTACATGCAGCTGAACATCATGAAACATATTGAGTTAATGCAATTGAAAACAATCGAGTTTTAAAAATCTAGCTAAATAAGTTATAAGTTATATCATGAAACATATTGAGTTAATGCAATTGAAAACAATCAAGTTTTAAAAATCTAGCTAAGTTAGTTATGACTAAATAAAGTAATTAATATGAATAAAACTTACGAACTTGTTAATCTTAGAAAATAACTATTTTGGGAAAGTTTATTCTACATAAAGATCCCGTAGGTAATATTTACTTACCGTAATAAAAATAAGGCAATTCTTTTCCTCAATTTTTAGTTATTTCGACTATTATTTTTTTACAGTGCAGGCAGATTTGATGGAGATCTTGTAAATCATTGCTGATAAACTGCGACACAAAAGTAAGTTTGTTCACCGTTCCAATGTGCTTCCCATGTGACTTTACAATACAGCCCCACATATACGGATCTTTGCTGTGCAAATGAACATTGAGCAGCGCTACTTAGTAATAACTGTACAGGATCTACTATTCTAATATTTTCACTTTCATAATCGACATTATGGGGAGAAAGGGGGGAGATCATCCTTGCCAGGAAAATTCCTGCCTAACACCACTGCCAGTTAAGGTCAAGTCAAACCGACACAACAACATCCATTCACACCACATAAGGGTGTAGACAATGCAGTTAAGAGTTGCTCGGGGTATGACAGATGATAGGCCCAGCAAAATATATGTGGATATGGAGTGTCTCCAGGGAGATCTAAGTGCTCTGAAGGCAAGTGAAAATATTTCAACGATTCCAGGTTCCCCGCTGTAGCCAAACTGGCTAGGAAATATCTGGCAATTCCCGCTACAAGTGTGCCATCTGAGCGGGTATTCTCTACAGCAGGAAATATTGTGAATGCAAAGCGAAGTTGTCTATCATCAGAAAATGTTTTCCTAAGTAAGAATCTCCGAGGTCAGCCATATTAAGGTCGTGCGAGGCCTTAATGGAAAGGGGGAGGAGTAGTAATTAATGGTAATAATAGTCCATATCAGCTTACTGGTACACCTGTATTACCGACTAGTCGATTAATCATCCAAAAAAATCACTGTGTAGACGACAACAACCAAAAAGGGGCTTTCAAAACAGGCCTAGTTGGTGGTAGTAGTAGTAGTATTTTATTTTTAATTTACAGATCCTGAATCTGAAGATGATGACAATGATCCAGATTGGAGACAAGATTCAGAGGAGTTCCCTGATCAAGATCACAGTGAAGATCGTGATTCAGAAAATGAGGACACTGATCTAGATTGGAGACCAGATTCAGAGGAGTTCCCTAATAAAGATCACAGTGTAGATCCTGATTCAGAAAATGAGGACACTGATCTAGATTGGAGACCAAATTCAGAGGAGTTCCCTGTTCAAGATCACATTGTAGACTCATCAAAAGAGAGTTATAAAGGTTGTCAGTACTTCCAACAACAATGGCAGGAAGTATGATAAGAGGTACATATGTTGTTACTTTCAAAACTCTAAAGCAGAACTTCCACGCCACTTGGAAACATGCCATGCAAATGACTCTGATGTTGAAGATTATATCAATGAAATAGATGTGAGGGAAAGAGATGAAAAGCTTGCCAAAATAAGGAATCTGGGAAATTATGTTCATAATAAGAAGGTTCTGGCAGAGGGGAGGGAGATTTCCACGTTACTCACAGACCATCAGAAGATGTTGGACCTGATGCGTATGACTTCTGCTGCAAAGTTTGCTTTGCAAAGGGGTCCAAGATGGTACAAGCTGCTAAGCTTTAAATAGTTTTACCAACTATTAGTATCTTAAGGTCTGCCTAGTCAGTTTACAGTAAGTTCATATGCTCATTTTTATGTCATGGCCGAGAAGAGATTTATGTCGCCGAGTTAAAATCCCGCTGGAGGTGAACAGAAAGCTAAAAATTTGATTGACAGTGCACCAGAAAGGTCACACCACGGCAACAACATGTCTGTGGATGGGTGCCCGGAAGATTCCCGGGCAAGCCTCGAGAGTGCTGCCCAGTCGTTGGCGCCTGTATGGTTCCAGCAATACGAACGTAAACAAGAGGAAAGGTCCAACAAGCTACACCCCCATCTCGACTTCCAGGAGAGAGAGTGTGAAGAGAGAATTACTAGGCTGGAGAAGGAGCTATCTCTAAGATAAGATTGATGACTTGGAGAACAGGGGGGCGTTTCATGAAACAATTAGTCGGTGGTTTTCACCGACTTATATCATTTTCACCGACACTTTAGTCAGCACTGACTAAATTTGACCATCACAGTCCTGGAAAATAGTCAGTGACAAAAGAATTGTCGACTAATTGTTTCATGAAAGGCCCCCCCCCCCCCCCCAGGTCGAGAAGAAACAACTTGGTGTTTTTTAATCTCCCAGAAGGGGAAGAGCTCCAGTCTGCAGGTGGGTGCAGGAATCTTGTTTCATCAATCCTGCCATGGTAAAGGGTATTGGAAGTGTTATTGCTCTTATTTGAGGCATGATTCTAGTTATTTCATTTCCTTTATGAACGATAACGATAACGCAAGGATTATAAAGTCAGACAGACTCATGCAAAAACTTACAGAAAAATTTGCCTCAAAACTTGGTCATGATAAGGAACAATATATGGTCACATCAGAAATAAGTTGAGAGAAGTAGCACGACTGTTGCACCAATACAGACAACTTGCTTGTGAAGAGAATGCATCGCTGACTGATCTGATTAATCCTAGAAAGTTCAAAGATGTTGCAAAAGCTGTAAAGATAACAGCTGGCTTTCAAGAGGAGAAGCATTAATTAACAAATTAAAAAAAATACACAGGTATTCAGCTTAGAACCCAAATGTAATTTGGGATGCCTTCAAATGTTATATTGCAGGTCACTGTATGTTACATACACTGTAGACCTCACTTTGAACTAGAATCCACATATGTGTGTGTGCGTGTGTTTTGTTTGGTGTTGTTTTGTGAAGTCCTGAATGCATTGTCCTTGTCTGAAAGAGTGTCTATTGATGGGCTGTCCTCAATTTACATAAGAGGTAAAAGAGAGTCTATATCGATTTTGTGCAATAAGAGCAACAGAAAAGTGGCAAACGCCAGTCGTGAATATGCCACAAATCACTTTGACGGTCAAGGACCATGAAGGTCACATGATTACTTGCCTCGTTTTGCAAAAGAAAGTAATGCACAATATCCACAAACATTCACTGCCACTTCCTTGAGTAACCAAATAGCTACATTGAGCCAGCTCTTAAACTTGAAGAATCATGAGCTTGAACAGCATGCTCACCACCTGGGTCATGCTATATCTGTACACAGACATTACTACAGATTATGCTACATTCCCACTTTCACGATTCGTGGCACGATTTTAATCACAGTCTTAATCGTCAAGTAATCGTAGTGATCTTATCAGATATTGAGGTCTGTTGTGGCAATCGTGTTGATCGTAGAAAAGTTTTGGATGGTTAAAAAAATATGGTACATAAGCATGAGGACCACGATGGGGCCGCTGAAGAAATGCGCCAAAAAGAGTGGGTTAGGAGGAGATGCCATTACTGACATAAACAGCACAGAGAAGTGGGTGTAGAAGTTCTCAGCAATGGCTTTCATCATACATTTATAAAAGAACCCAGTATGTCTCTGTAAATAATTCTCAATCTGACAAAACTGATCTTTCATATAGTGTACCACAAGGGTCTGTTGGTGGCCCATTAATGTTTTCTGTCTACCTTGAGCTAATCAGTACAATAATTAGAAAGCATTTATAAAGTATCATTGTTACACTGATGACATTCAGCTGTTCATTTCTGTACATCCTTCCTCAGATGCAATTGCTGATGCTAGGAGAACTTTAGAAGCCTGTATTCATGACAGGAAAGGCTGGATGGATTCCAACGGTCTTAAAGTAAAACTGAGTTTATCATTTTGGGCTCTAAGAATTCTTTACTGAGAGCAAATCATAATCATTTAGACTTGCATGTAGGGGGGCTTTCATTGGAATATATCAATATAGAGCTAAACATTTTGCAATATCACATTGCATGGTCTGTTTTTGGCACTGAATCATCCTAATATGTCTGCAGAAGATCTTAATCGAGTGCAACTAGGTTTAAAAAAAAGTAGAAATTTGCTTGTCCATTTAGATCTAATTCAATGGGTCTAGGCTTTGAGTAAGGCTAGCTGGTAACCATTTAGTAATCATATCATATCACATGGTTATACACAAACAAACTGGAATCATACAAGGACGTTCAACACACAAACCACAGGCAACAACAATAAAAACAAATGTTGCAAAAGCAAATATCGGATCACGACCCTCTTGAGGTCCACTACCATTATGAATGCGCTATTTAAAGCATTCAACTACACGCCAATATTTGGGGGCTGAATTTTTAGGAACGTTTGTTTAGATGCATAGACAATCATTTACAATTTAATCATATATTCTAATCAAAAGTTATCACTTGTCATTATCGAGCATAGAGTCACTCTCGAGAGCAAGATGTTGTCTTGTAATTCATTGTATTCTTTTGGGGGAATATCTATATGCTCAAATATTTCATTTTTCTGATCAAGAACTAATAGATTATCAATGATGGATTAAAACATATCATTTTTACCTTTAAAAAAAGAAAACATGAAATCATACCACTAAATTCTAATCAAATTGAGCAGTCGCATCATACAAAACAAAGCAATGGTTTTAAAATGCAGTCACACACTCATCGACACAACTTTGAAACCATCAGTCATGGCCATGACACAAACAAGACAGCCAAACCTCTCTTGTGATCCTCATTCTGGAAACGATGTTAGGAGTGACGATGGATGCACTGCCCTGCTGCCATTGTCAATGTTCTCTACATCCCTGAATATTTGTGATCCTCATTCTGGAAACGATGTGAGGAGTGATGATTGATGCTCTGCCCTGCTGCCATTGCCAATGTTCTGTGCATCCCTTGAATACTTGTGATCCTTATTCTGGAAACGATTTGAGGAGTGGCGATGCTTGCACTATCCTGCTGCCATTACCAATGTTCTTTGCATCCCTGAATACTTCTGAGGAGTGTGCATTCCTTGAATACTTGTGATTCTCATTCTTGAAGCGATGTGAGGAGTGACGATGAATGCACTGCCCTGCTGCCATTGCCAATGTTCTCTGCACCCCTTGAATACTCGTGATCCTCATTCTGGAAACGATGCAAGGAGTGACGATGGATGCACTGCCCTGCTGCCAATCCCAATGTTTTCTACATCCCTTGAATACTTGCACCCCTCTGCTGGCCAAATTTCAAGTTCAAATGTTCAGATTACCGTACCTGCTGTACAATGTACTGTTTTTTCAAAAATGAAAGTGTTTGTAAAGCAGTTCTTGTGACCGTCTTCCTGTAAATGATGTGATGGGTGTCAATTTCTGCAATGAATCATCCGTTTCTCAAGCACCGGTCATGATTGATTGGGCAACTTCACGTTGAGTTGTGCAGATTCTTTACCTGGCTTGATGCAAATACTGGAGTGGCATACCCAAGGGCAGCATAAATGTCTAGTTTCAGTCCCTCAAGTGGATGTCGCAAATTCTTTCTTGAGGCAAAGTCGCGTTTGCAGCAATGCAGCTCTTCAAAATCATGGTGTCCAGATAACTGTAGGTATTGTGAAAGCAAAATGAATGTATGAAAAAACTGGTAAATGTCAAACTCAAAGCCAACAAACGAGTAATGAAACTGTTTTATTATGCAGTATTGTGGCAAAACATATCTTTCAAAATGTTGAGTAATGTACAAAAGATTTAAAACTTCTTAAGCAAAATTTACAGAAGCATGGTACTGAATTCAAAATGACTTAGAGAAATTATCACTTTGGATGAAAGGTTTTTAGCCAAGCAGTTAAAGATATCGTGTGCTTTGATTAAAAGACCTCCGAGGCCATGCATACTATTTTTTTCAATATTGCATGGTTTGCGAAGAGTCACCAGATGACCGTGCAGTAATTTAAAGATATATCGTGGTTTGGTAAGCGTAAAGTGTGTAAAATGGTGAAAGCGAGTTGAAGTATACACATGCTATTAGTAGGCCTGAGTCATGTCGGGATTTTTATAAACAGGGTCACGACGGCTTCGGGATTGAACTTGCCTTGCAACAGCTATTAGTATAAAAACTTGTTGTGATTACCAAGTAATTTTCAGCTTTTAAAAGGAACATGCGGTGTTCAAAATAAAAGAAAAATATTTATATTGTCTTGTAAAAATTATTCGATCGGTATGTTGTAAAGAAGTATTTTTTAGAAAGCCGTTTTATTTTTTTTCTTTCAACCTGATTTATTCATCTTGCCGAGAGACCCGGCCAGTACAGTAGCTGTGCTGGCAACAACAACCCCATACAGCGCTTTGCAACCCATATTTATATCGGCAGTTCGGATTGATCCAGGGTGAGCCAGAATATGATTGAAAAAAATTAAATTCTGAAGTTTTAAGGTGGATTAATCTTAGTGGTGTGCAAAACTGCAATTTTTTACATTTTTTTTTTTTTTTTTAGCGTAAAATGGGATTTGGTGTGACCGACCGTACTGACTCAGGCCTAGCTATTAGACAAGGGATGTACATGTATACCGGTACACCCTTGCACAATATTTTGGTAAGGATAACAGATTTTTTTCTCTCACAATGTTTATTGTTCAAGTAAATGAAATAACACAAGAATGTGATGGTAAAAATTGATTTACTAGATTTCAAACAATTAATAATACAGGTAAAGGGGAAGTCCACCCTGATACCAAATTGATTATAATGGAAGGGGAGTCCGCAAAATACGTCACAGACTAGCCAATTTGCGTTGGATTGATCGCAAATTTAAAAAATTCATGACTATCTCATTTTCAATCAGTTTTTGCTGAAACTTTCACTGACCGGTTTCTCTCATTTTTCTGCTTCCATTGAAACCAACTTAATATCAGGGTGGACTTCCCTTTAACCCCTTCTAAGTCAAGTTACTTTTTGTGGCTACAACAAATTTGCAGAGTTAACTGAAATAATATCAAATGGCTTTTCTTTCTTTGGACACAAAAGGTTTATCACACGTTATACTTTGAGAATATCTTAGTCATAGCGTCAACTCTTAAAATATTCTCCTTGTTTCCCTTGTATCCCACTCATGGCCATTTATTATTGTATTTTGAAAGAAAAACAAATATTGAGCACTGAGGTTGTGCCCTACAATATTGATCAAAAACTTACACCAAAGGTACGTGCATGACAAGGATTTGCTGGAGTATCCATTAGGAGAGTGTACTAGAGATCAGAGAACTGTTATATTGTAAGGGCCAGCAGTAGATCTTAGACTCGGAGCAATGCAGGCATGCCCAGGAGCAAGTGCTGTCTTTGGACTTCTGCAATACATAATCTGTGGAAGGACAAGGTAAAATGCATCGAGTTAGATCCATGAACAAATTGAAGTCATATTCAAGAATTGATTTTCAGCTTGTCTGTGGTTATCCACCTGGTGGTTGCTGACTCTATTTGGGGCATCCCCTGGCAGACACCCAACAACTTGTGGTCTGCCGACCATTGAGAGCCAGAAGGATGTTAACTCCAAAACTTTCACTCCAAGTAAAATGGAATGAATTTGCAACCTCATTTGGTGAGGTGATTAATGATACTGTTCTAGTGCATCTAAATATATATGATAATAAATTGAGAAGAATCACTTCATCAAAAGATCTTTAGACATACTGTACCTGTGGATTTGTAATGAGAAACACAAGACACCTCCTTCTCCACATCATGATCTAGTCCAAGCTCAGCCGGCACCATGCCTTCCTTGAACCAGAGAATTTCCTTCTGTGTCCTCATAAGTATGCCAACAGCAGAGAGTCGTGAGATCCAAGAAGTTTCTCATCTTGCCTTGTAGGTTCATCACGTTGCTCTGTGGGTGATGCAAAGATTATATAAATGTTCCCTTTTAAATTACACTGTTCATTACACTAACAAGCAGGAAAATCAGTGTTGACAAATTATCACAGTAACAAGATATTTTCTGGAATTTTTCAACAATTTTACGATGGTGGGTTGCGGGATGGTGGGTTACGGGAAGGCGGTTACGGGAAGGCGCTCGTGCCAGCGTGAAGTTATCTACTATAATGAGGATCTAAGACAGAAGATAATAGTTGCCAATTTAAGTATATTGAAAATGTATTAAATAAAATGGAATGGTCTTCGATTGCAGAGTGGCGTTATTCGTTATTATGTTGGTGGGGGATCTTTATTAAAGAAGGAAAACGCTCTCGGCAGTCTCGCCTGCTTTACGCAATTCGATATGATGAAAACTTGAGGTTCAGACAATATAAAGGCAGGGTGATCTATTAGCAGGGCCCCAAAATGAAATCCTCTGAATATAATCAGCATTTTGAAGTGAGTATTGACTAAGAATCATCAGAAGAATTATTTGATATTATTATTACCAAGATTGATAATTTTCATGAAATATGAACAAATAACAAAAATTAATTTATTAACTCTGTGAAAACATAATCCAAGTCTACTAACCTAAAATGACATTTGACCTTGACTTTGTGACTTTGAATTTGTGTCATATGATTTGTGATATTTGATGACCCTTGTGTTTGTGTACAAGATTCATGGAATTTAAACAAACACTTTTGAAATTATGCTAAAAATTCAAAATTTTGATGTTGATGCCAAAGTCTAAGTTTGCAGACCTGAAATGACATTTGACCTTGACTTTGTCACCTAAACGACCAATCACATGCTCGATGATACATAATAACCCCTATGTTCATTTTCATGGAATAGAAATGTAAACTTTTAAAATGATACAAATTCAAAATCTTAACCTTGGTTAAGTTTTGATGTTGATGCCACAACTGAAAACTGAAATAACCTTTGACCTTGACTTTGTGACCTGAAATTCTACTCACATGATTGGGGATACTTGAAAACCCTTCAGTCCAAGTTTCATTGAATAAGAACTTATACTTTCAAAATTATACTAAGAATGCAAAAACTGAACATAATGGCCCAAATTCAGAAAGGAGGTTTGTCGACAAACCTTGGTTTTCGTACGTCATATGACGCGTTTTACGCGTTCTTTACTAACAAAAGGAGGTTTGGCGAAACAAAAGGAGGTTTGAGCTCAAACCTTGCTTTGTGGATTCGGGCCTATAGGTCGAGGTTAAGTTTTTGATGTTGACGCCGCCACCAGAAAAGCGGCGACAAAAATGAGAGACAAATATAATTTCAGTCTGGCGTATTACAGTCAAGAGAGAGTAAGTAAATGTGATTGGCATAGCCACAGGGCCAGTGGGAGGGGAAGGTCGAAGGGCTTCCCCATTTCACCATTCAGCACTCACATTTCCCTATCTCGACTAGACCTAGTATGAGTATGATACGTCCAACAAAAATTATAGTGTTGTTTCCTTTTTATTAAATACACAGCCTGCCAATTTTTAAATTTCTAGTAGTAGGCCTACTATACCTAATTGCAGGCCTGGATCCATGATTTCTTATGGGGGGGGGGGGAGCCCAAATTTGAAATCATGCGAGCCAAATATTGGTCCGTTATAGTGACACCGGCAGTGGCGAAATGAGCAAAAACAATTAGGTGGGGGGGGGGGGGTAGACTAAAAAAATCTGCATCACCCCACTCTTACTAGCCTATAATCTAGGCGGATTGCCGAGCTTTTTTCTTTGCTGCTAGACTAACCTTAAGCAGAACGTCTGATACGGCGAGACTACGAACCGTGAGCCGCGCACCGCCTATACTCACTGGTCTAGCTTTAGTCGTTGTTTTTTTATTATCGACCTTGAATCCGTGGCAGTTTTTCGTACGAAAACTGCCACGGATTCATGGTCGATAATAAAAAAACAACGACTAAAGCTAGACCAGTGAGTATAGGCGGTGAGCCGCTTCGCGACTCACGGTTCGTAGTCTCGCCGTATCAGACGTTCTGCTTAGGGTTAGTCTAGCAGCAAAGAAAAAAGCTCGGCACTCCGCCTAGATTATAGGCTACACTCTTACAGGCAGACCCCGCTGAACGTTTCTAGTAGGTGAGGGGGGGGGGGGGGGGGGGGGGGTTGGTATTTATGATCGGGTAAAGCGTAGCGTAAATTGGCGGTGGGGGTCAAGGGGTGGAGCCCCCAGAAGCTCAAGGGGTATAGGCATTTAATTACGGTCAGATGTGCATATTTTGATACCTTATTTGTGACACTGGCAGGACACAAATTGGTGTGGGGTCCAGGGGGCAGAGTCCCCAGAAGCTCAGGGGTTTTATACATTAAATTGCGGTCAGATGAGCATAATGATACCTAATTTGTGACACTGGCAGGTCACTAATTAGCGCGGGGTCCAGGGAGCGGAGCCCCTAGAAGCTCAGAGGTTTTAGGAATTATATAACGGTCAGACAAGCATGCAGGGGCCAACTTTAGGGGCCCTGGTGGGGTAGAGGGGGCGTAGCCCCTGAAATTCAGGGGTTTTAGGCATTTAATAACGGTCAGATGAACATTTTTTGATACCTTATTTGTTACACTGGCAGGACACAAATTGGTGTGGGATCCAGGGGGCGGAGCCCCGAGAAGCTCAGGGGTTTTCTACATTAAATTACCATCAGATGAGCATATTTTGATACCTTATTTGTGACACTGGCAGGTTTTTAGGTTTTAGGCAATAGATTACGGTCAGATACGGTTTAGTATGCCATTTGCCCCCTATCTACACCTTGTTGGGGAGGGGGGGGGGGGGGGGAATCGCAACTGATCTCCCCTACCTTTCTTCCTTCTCTCCTATTTTTCTTTCCCTCCCCTTCCTTCTCTCTTTTTTAGGTTTGCTGGGGGAGAGGCAAGGGCCTTTGGGACCCCCGATCCACACGTTGTTGGCGGGATTAATCACAACTATTCTCCCTTTCTTTTCTTCTTCCTCTTTTGTGTTCCCTTTAGCTCTCCTCTTTCCCTTTCCCTTCCTTCCCCCCTTTTCTTTGGGCGGGGGCGGGGGTGGGGGGGGGGGGGGGCAAGGGCCCTTTGTTGGGGGAAAATTGCAACTAATATCTCCCTTCTTTTCTTTTCTTTTTCCTCCTTTTTCCTTTCCTTTCCTTTATAAATCTTCTCTTTTCCTTTTTTCTTTCCCTTTTACTTCCTTCTCTTTTATTTTTTGATGGGGGGGGGGGGGAGAGGTAACAGCTGTGAGGCCATTCTTTCGGTCTCCTTCTTTTCCCCTTCTCTCTCTCTATCTCTCTCTCTCTCTTTTTTTTTTTGAGGGGGGGGGGGGCATGGGTGGGGCCGGACGAAGACCCGTTCGGACCCCCCCCCCCCCCCCCCCCCCCTGGATCCGCGCCTGCCTAATTGTACTTATCACCGCGATGAAAGGGGCTGAATTGAATCAACATCAAAGCACACCAGCATGTACGATTGTACATACAAGCACACACTAACAAGTAAAGCAGCATTTACTCACGTCACCGCCGAAGTAAAGGAGGGATGCATGACCGTCGCGATCGAGTCGGGAGGGCGGCTGGCCTGGGAGATATCGACACGCTGTCCTGAACAGAGCCGAAATGAAAGTGCTGTGCTGTCAGAGCACAAACTATTTCAAATATCGATGCTGTTTCACTGCCCAAAATATCACCGCTGCTGTTTCAATACATGGCTTGTTACAGATTGAGTGATGTGGTCATTTAACCAAAAGGCACATTTAATTTTAGCGTTAAAAAACAGCAACGTGCATAATTATTTCATCCAGCGCGCCATGCATTGGGCATGCATGCAGGGAGGGTGGTTCGCACCTTGCGACTATGAGGCGCCGTTTGTAAACTTATTACTTACACCAATAAATTATTGATATACAGTGCGTCCCAGAATTATCGATATCACAATCATGATTAATAAATGACACATCATTATTTGCAAAGCTTATATCCTCCTCTTTCATTTGATGCAACTCATATGATGCATATTTTACGCATATGGGATTTAAAACAATTTGAAGAAAGGGTACCAAAAAGTCATTTGGCAGACGGTATCTAAATTTCAAAGAGAAAATCACATTTCAAGACAGTTCATGTGACACCTCAATCAGGAAGAATGAGCCAGGAAAGTTCTGTTTTTTAAAAGTAATGCTTGCACAATTTCAATAATTGTATTAAACAAATTCGTTTTCACTGGCTGCCTGTCGTAGCAACAACAAACTCCATTATTGACGATCAGCTATGCATGATTCCGGGGATTTTTCAATTTGAAAGTCTGGTTTCTTTAATTGTTAATTAACCCCTATCCTGTGTATTTACAAGCAAAAGATTTTAGTTATCAGAATCGGGTCATATCCCCTTTTGAATGGTTTGACATGCCATTATATTTACTACACTAAACTCATTATAATTTGACAAATAATAGCTTTGCAATTATGTTCATTCTTTATGGGATGTCGTCTGCTTGGGCAGTATTGGTCCATATAGTGACGTCATTAAAACATCGTTATTTTTCAGGTGAATCTCTCGAAAATCCCAGCTGCTATGGAGGTGGTTGTATTTGTATTGTTATAAATCACCCGATATGTAGTTGACCTAAAACTTGTACGATGGCCATCTGTTAGCTTAACAGTTTCTAATGATTCATTAATTGACATAATTTGTGATTTTCTTTGAATTTCACCGTTAATAAAATTATGGAAATGCAAGCTTAGAATAGTGAAATCTGCTCTCGATGGTACTTTTCTAATAATTTACTCAGGAACGGATTATCATAATTTGAACTAGATTCAACTCCAAATGAAGTAATTATAATCAAGTGATAAATGACTCCCTAAAGAGGGGATTTCCCTCCTATCCATTAACACTTGTTGGCTATTTCACCTCTCTGCATGGTCGCTGGTTTGCCAACACCGGTAAAGATTAATCTTGCACTGGAAGCAGTTCAATAATTTTGAAGCGTTGGGTATATCTATCCCATGATGAATATTGTGTGGTATGTAAAGGGTTAACTCACAATTCAAACTGAATGCCGTGCTATTCACCTCCCGATCATTCTCTCCTATTATTTCACATATTATACAATCCCCTTCTCTCTTCCTCCCTTCCTCCCTTTTCTTTCAACTCTTACTCTTCTTTCTTATCCCGCTCCTTTTCTTCTTCCATCCCTTTTCTTCACATTCTTTCTCTTCTTCTTAATCCCATTCTGTCTCTTTTTCCTCCCTTCCTCCTCTCCAATCTCTTTCTCTGTTCCCTCCCTTCCTCTTTTTCCATCTCTACTTCCCCCTTTTACAACTCTTACTCTTCTTCTTCTCTCCCTTTTCTTCAAATTCGTCCTAATCCCATTCGTTCAGTTTTTTCCTCCCTTCATCTTTTTCTATCTCTACTTCCCCCTTTTCTTCTATCCAACTCTTACTCCTCTTCCTAATCTCGCTCTTTCTCCCTTTTCTTCAAATTCTCTTTCTCTTGTTCCTAATCCTATTCGTTGATTTGTCCTCCCTTCCTCCTCTCCAATCTCTTTCTCTTTTTCACTCCCTTCCTCTTTTTCCATCTCTACTTCCCCCTTTTCTTCTTATCCAACTCTTACTCCTCTTCCTAATCCCGCTCTTTCTCTTCTTCTCTCCCTTTTCTTCAAATTCTCTTTCTCTTCTTCCTAATCCCATTCGTTCTGTTTTGTCCTCCCTCCCTTCCTCTTTTTTTCCATCTATACTTCCCCTTTCCTTCATATCCAACTCTTACTTCTCTTCCTAATCTCACTCTTTCTCCCTTTTCTCTCCCTTTTGTTCAAATTCTCTTTCTCCTAATCCCATTCGTTCTGTTTTGTCCTCCCTTCCTCCTCTCCAATCTCTTTTTCCCTCCCTTCCTCTTTTTCCATCTCTACTTTCCCCTTTTCTTTTCATCTAACTCTTACTCCTCTTCCTAATCCCGCTTTCTCCCTTTTCTTCAAATTCTTTTTCTCTTCTTCCTAATCACATTCGTTCTGTTTTGTCCTCCCTTCCTCCTCTCCAATCTCTTTCTCTTCTTCCCTCCCTTCCTCTTTTTCCATCTCTACTTCCCCCTTTTCTTCTTATCCAACTCTTTCTCCCTTTTCTTCAAATTCTCTCTTCTTCCTAATCACATTCGTTGTTTTGTCCTCCCTTCCTCCTCTCCAATCTCTTTCTCTTCTTCCCTCCCTTCCTCTTTTTCCATCTCTACTTCCCCCTTTTCTTCTTATCCAACTCTTACTCCTCTTCCTAATCCCGCTCTTTCTCTTCTTCTCTCCCTTTTCTTCAAATTCTCTTTCTCTTCTTCCTAATCCCATTCTTTTTGTTTTGTCCTCCCTTCCTCCTCTCCAATCTCTTTCTCATCTTCCCTCCCTTCCTCTTTTTTCCGACTCTCCCCCCCCCCCCCCCCCCTCTCTCTCAAAAGCTCTAACAGACTGGTAATGTATGATACACATCATGTACATCACCCAATAACATAAACAAACCACATTACATACAGCAAGTTCTGTAATTTATCAGTTCAGTTTTACTTTGCTTTATTATCATATCGCAGCCTCGGCTGAATTACATGACAATTTACAATCAAATTAAATATAACATCACATTTCATTTCAAAACAACATTACTATGCATTTATATGAAACAAGGGATATACCAAGTAGATACTTAACATGTAATAGTTATTCTAAGAAACATGAATACTTACAGTTTTTGTAAACCTATTTCCAGTTTTGAACAGTAAGAACAAATATAATTCATAAATTTAATTAAAAGAAATAAAAGAAAGTGTAGATGGAATACTTAAAACTTTTTATCAATCTTGAGCCACTAATTTGTATCCTTATTTACATACTTATCTTACCATATTTCATATCATAATTTCAGGCTACAAATCGTTCCTATTTTCACAAAGTGATGGTAGTGAGGAAAATCTGCACGCAAATTGTATGCCATTTTCATTTAGTACCGTCACTTCGTGAAAATAGGGACGAAATATTAATCTGGTTGTATCGCATGGTCAGGAGAATGGGAAAAAAAGGGGTGAAATATTGAAAAATACAGAACATGTACAAATGTAGGCTCATGCATTATTCATTATCATTATTATTCATTATTTTTTCAATATTATTCATTTAATATTCACCCCTCTCACACAACCAACAAATTAAACCAGTAAGAGAACAAATTGAATTATTGTTGAATCACTTGATACTCCAAAATCATACTGTTGCCGTAAATGACTGTATAATAAACCAGTTTTTTTAATTTCAAGCCAATTCACAGCTCAAAACCATGTCAATTTGTATAAGAAACCGCGGATGAGAGGTGATCCTGTTAAAATTTCTGGTTGTTTCATCAATTGGTGCTTGATTCTAACTTGCATCAGTTGCATGGTGGGTAGACGCACTTATTTAATTTCATGGAAGCACTTGGTATTGAGAGGATCGAGGACCAGTGCTTGTCCAATCTATTTTTGAAAGAATTGAGTGATGGTCAACTATTTTAAGTCAAGAATGTGACGGGCTGGGCTCTAACAAAAATAATTATCAAAATTTCCAACCTGCAACTTGTGAGGCTTTGGAAACAAATAATTTTTCAGTTTGAATATTACCAAATCATTTCTTTAGAATACATCAATGTTTATACATTCAGAACATAACATGATTGCACAACCTTTCGAAAAATCAACCCAAATCAATTTCAACAGTTTTCCCCATGACCACTTAAAATGTCTGACCATTACAATGAAAAATCATGTAAGCTGAACATGGATTTCTATGGGATATACAGTAGGGCACTGAGAGTGTCCTTCAGTTGGTTTTTCGAAATTCTAAGTGCAAATATACTGTCTAATTCATTCATTGTTAGATCATAGTACCACACCACATAATCAGTTCCAATTGTACATGTAATGAAATACTAATTTACTTTGTACTCCATCCTTACTCAATGATTTGGTTTTTTAATTGAGTTCACAAGAAAGAGCAAAATCTCTGAGTAAGTTTAAGTCAAAACAGGTACACAATAGAAAAGAAGAAAAAAAGTTATACACAATTATTAAGACCAAAACATGTCTTATATTATTGTTGACAGTAAGAGAGATCTTTGATATCAGAAGACAAAAAAGATCAAACTACAAACAAAATGCAGGCTTCTGATATAAATTGATTACAGTCTGTCCATAATATTTTGTGCACTTCATGAACTACCCAAAAAGTTTTTTTAAGTGGAGACAAATACATGATTCAACTGTTACTAATTTTGTATGAAACACAAAGAAATATGGAAAGATCATTCATATTTTCTAATAAAAAAGGGAACAACATATTTAATAAAACATTTAAACCAGAAATGTATACAATCTAAAAAGTAATATATTTTAAAAACAGAACCACACCTTTAAAAAAATGTAACAGAGCAATAAAAAATGTAACAGTTTTACAATCATAAGAATTACAGAAAATATAAAGTATAAGACATTATCGACATGAGTAATCAAACTCAAATGATGAACCATATTGGTCAGGATTTAAAAGAACCCACATGAAACATACATAAGTGATTACCAAACTATTATTAAAAAAGACAAGAATGAAAACACACAAAAATTAATATTTTGCAATTTGCAAAAGCTTCTTGCTATGAAAATGTCAGACGCCTAGTTTTTGCAATAGCTTCACGGCTCCAAGTTTCTGGTTTTACAGTAGAAAGATTCATATGAAATGCACAGCAAAGATATCTCACATCCTCTCTATACATTTTTGTTTTTCCATATTTTTTTTTATTAGAGATTTCATTCAAAATAAATCATTACATAAAAATCAATGTAAATAATTCCCTGCAAATACAAAACTTCATTTCGTTTTCGTAACACAAATAAATTAGATGTTGCTTATGGGTAACGGCTTGCATGGTGATGTAGATATACAGTAGGCTTGCAGTTGCACTATGTGAGAGAGGGGGAGGACTGAAAAGGACTCTCAGTGATCTTTCTTTCTTGAGTGTGTGTAGTCCGGAAAAGGACTGTTGCTTATAGTTCTATGGAGAACTATAGCGCCGGTTGGAGAGGATTGGTAGTAGGAGATAAGCTAAGCTAAAAAAGACATCCAACAGTCTTTTTCAAGACTACCAACAGTCCGTTTCAAGACTACACTCACTCAAGAAATATAGATTACCGAGAGTCCTTTTCAGGACTCCCCAATCCAACCCCCCTCTCTCTAATATGGTGCAACCGCAAGCTTACTGTATACAAATAAATTATGCACAAAACAGTGAGCAAAGAAGGAGAATAATGGAATGAAATCACTAAAATTTTCAAATAATAATAACATACTGTACTTAGTTATTACCATCATTCATGAAACATAACATAATACATATTTGTATCCAATGCAGAGTGCACATACACACACACACACGAGCAACACACTCATTCATCCACACGCAAAAAAAAAGAAAAGCCACACACGTTCACATTCTCCAAAAACATCCTACCCACAAATGTGATACTGGACCCCAATAGGCAATTATCACATATTTCCTATGGGGTTCATTAAAAATATGTCTAAAATGGACAAGCAAACTTATCTTTTTTTAAAGAAGGGGAAAAAGGGACATATGAAGAATCTAAAAACACTAAATTCTAAATATTTCATCTTCTCAATCTCATAAATTAGGCTCATCTTCCCTGATAGCAGACTGTCGTAAAGACGTCATCAACTGGTCAACCGTGACCAGTCTAGGATAGACATGAATAAGACATGATTTTTATGTCTTACGTTGACATTTTTTTTTTACTGGAGAGTGTTTTGGCCGACTATATCAAGCCGTTATTTTTACGTCAACATTTTGCCTAGTGCTGATCGCTACAACCACGGTCAATGAATACGTGCTAGCACAAGTGTTGAAGCGTTTGAAAGACCATAATGTGAAGCTAAAAGGAACAAAAGTGTTTTTGTGGAAAGTGAAGTGGTGTATGATCTGGGGTTGAAAGTATAGCTCACAGGGACTGCACCCTGTCAAGGAGTAAATTGAGTCAATCATCAATGCCCCTCTGCTGAAGAATATGACCAAGCTACGATCATTTCTGGGAATGGTTCAGTTCTAAGCGTGATTTCTACCGGATCTCACAATGGTGTTGACACCGCTACACAAGTAGCTACAGAAGAAAGAGAAATGGTGGTGGTCGAAGGCTCAACAGGAAGCGTATGGGAAATGCAAGCGCATGTTAACTAGTGATGCTCCTCTTGTCTATTGTGATAACAGACGTGATTTGAAGCTAGCCTGTGATGCATTGAGCAACGGTATAGGAGCAGTGATTAGCCATGTGATGGACAACGGGAAAGAGAAGCTGATAGCCTTTGCATCTCGCACGTTGACAAAGAGTGAGTGTAAAGGTACCAAGCCCACGATTGGCTGGGTGTAAACTTTAAAAGCCACCCTTTTCAGAATCTGGATAAGCCAGTTCAGACGTGTGAGGCGTAGACCAGGTCAGGCTTGAGATTGACGGCCTACCTGGGGTTGCTTCTGTTCTTGAGAGTCAGGGCTCGGGAGCTTTCAGTTTCCGAGGCCGATGAGTTGATTTTGGATGAAGTGTTGTTGGCTGTCACTGGGGCGCTCTGGACTCAGCTCTCTTTAAATCAGTCGGAATGGTGAAGAAGCCCAGTCAGTATTCCTAGTCAGGGCTTAAATTAATCCAAGGCCATCCAAGGCCAGGCCTTGGATGCCCCTTTGATTGGCCTCAATGCCCCTCTCATTGGCCTTGGAGATTTTTTGTGCCCTTTCCAATTCTTCCCATTGGTGCTGTAATATAGGAATGTGCCCTACAGAAAAGTGGCCTTGCCCTAAAAATGTTGAAATTTAAGGCCTGCTAGTGCTGGATAAGACGGTGGTAGCAGCTGGAGCAAATTTGGTAGAAGGGTTTGACCGCCTTTTCAAGGCCCATTACATGTTCAACGTTGAATATGCCTTGGTGCTTGAACCATTTTATCACTTTGTAGCTGCGTACCTCTATGATATTTTCCCACCATCCCAAGTTAGGGCTTCCGTTAGGTCACTAGCATGCACCCTCAAAAACATGACTGAAACAAAGACATAAGAGCTGCTGCTAGTGTAGAGTACAGTAGATTGCTGAACAGTGCATATCAAAACTTTCCAAATAAAACTGGTTAGTCCCGAGTAGTCCAACCCTAGATACTTTGGTATATCATTTTATTGTATTCTAAACAAAAGATCACTTTGGCCAATTTTCGTTGGAAGTTTGATTTTAATCATTAGTAGAGTCGTTCTAAGGCAAAAAAAGGGCCTAACCTCAAAAAAACCGCAACAAAAGCTTTTTCAACAGTTTCTAGTAGTATTTGACGTCAGGAATAACATACTAAAAATCTGAGAAAATCAAACTTCCGAAAAGAAAAAAAACTGGCGTCCAAAATGGCCGCCATTGCCTACAAATGGCCATAAATCATATAATATTAATCTTAGAGATGTGATTTTGGTATCTATTCCCGGATCTCAACTGAACTTGGTGCCGGTAAAAACCTAAGAATATGAAAACCAATATCGAGCTCACCACTTCATCACGCTTGTCTCCTTCTGTACTTCTGTCACCTCTTTCTTTGAACTCTTTGGATGTTTTAGCTGTTGGGGCTGGCACTGCAGCTCTACTCCCTCTTGTAGTAGGAGTTACCGAGCTCTTCTCAGATCCTGGTTCTTCTACAGGTTTCTCTCTCCCTCTTTTGCTGCTATCTCTAGAATCTTCTTTCAAATCTGCAGCTCTTCTCCCTCTTGTAGTAGGAGTTACAGAGCTCTTCTCAGATCCCCGTTCTTCTACAGGTTTCTCTCTCCCTCTTTTGCTGCTATCTCTGGAATCTTCTTTCAAATCTGCAGCTCTATTCCCTCTTGTAGTAGGAGTTACCGAGCTCTTCTCAGATGCCGGTTCTTCTACAGGTTTCTCTCTCCCTCTTTTGCTGCTATCTCTAGAATCTTCTTTCAAATCTTCTGATTTCCCATCATCTGTAGAAGCTGCAGAGGTTCTTGTCGTAGCCCGTCCTCTTCTCTGATTAGAGGTGGTTTTGTTTTCCTCAGCTTTTGATTCTTCTACGCACATTGTTCCTGACATAGCAGCAGGAGCCTCTTGGCCTCTTTTCCTGCTCACTCTCAAGGCTTCTTTCACAGGCTCTACAGCTCTTTCTGTTGCATTTTCCTGGAAGGTTTTGCCAAGGCCTTGGGCACAGCAAACACACCAGCATTGGAGCTGCTTGTGTCTTCATACAATCAAACTTAAAAACATGTGTTTCGCACCCTGATTCAACAGTTTTTTTTAATCAGCCCATCACAATGTTACCAGGTGCCTTTAAGCACAGAAGTTTATATGTGTACAATACCAAAAGATGCATGCATTGATTTATGAATATCCATTTTGCTCAATTTGGAAGAAATAAAAGTGTATATCATACATGCATAAAGTGTACAAACTCGCTGTTCTTTATTTTGAAATGAATCCAAGAATGGTTTATAAGTAAATCTAAAAGACTTGAAATATAAATACAATTGACTTCAACTTTAAATCTTTCAGGGACTTAAAATTTTAAGTCTTAGCTTAGACTTATTTTTTAAATGAATCCAAGAAAGGTTTAAAGTAAATATTAAAAGACTTGAAATATAAATACAATTGACTTAAATTTTAAACCTTTTCAGGGACTTAAAATTTTAAGTCTTAGCTTAGACTTATTTTAAATCCAAGTGTTTTGTCACTGATTACAGTCGCCCTTGGATTTAAAAAATAAATTCTTTGGACTTAAAAATAACTCCTAGAAATTAAGAGAGTAGGGCATAGCATCATCAAGTGTTGCCAAATCAAGAGGGGGCAATGCATCCGGTTGGGGATTCCCGCAGAAAGAGGGATTCCAGCAGAAAGCAGGATGCAGATAACTTCAAAGAACTGTTTGAGGCAGAGTGGACGGACCTCATTGCTAACCCTGCCCGCCAAGCCCTCAAAGAGAGGGTCTTCTTTAGTGTAAAAGATCTGCCGAGCACGGCCGACTTGCGAGGGCTTTTGGCATACACAGAAAAGGCCATTGTGGTTGGGACAGCCAAACTCCACACGAGGCCAAGCTACGATCATTTCTTGGAATGGTTTAGTTCTACGCACCGCTACACAAGTTGCTACAGAAGGAAGAGAAGTGGGGCGGTTGAAGGCTCAACAGGAAGGGTGTGGGAAATGCAAGCGCTTGTTAACTAGTGATGCTCTTCTTGTCTGTTATGATAACAGACGCGATTTGAAGCTAGCCTGGGATGCATCGAGCAACGGTATAGGGGTAGTGATTAATGTAATGGACAATGGGGAAGAGAAGCCGATAGTCTTCACATCTCGCACATTGACAAAGAGTCGGTGTATAGGGTACCAAGCCCACGATTGGACAAAACATTAGACACCAACTGTGATGTAAAATCATACAAAGTCTCAACCATGGGAGTCTTTTTCCTAACTTGCATAAGCATGTCTATGACTGTGATTTCAGGAGGAATCATGTATTACAGCTTGTCAAGGACTTTGCACATCACTACCTGATTACAAGGTTACACTTTGTTGCTTTCACATACACCAGGGACATTCGTGGGCAAAGTGATTTGTTGATATTGGTGGGAGGAATGCGATAGGATGCTGTAGGGAAGCTGGCAATAGGTGATCCTCTGATACTAAAGTATGGAGTTCTTTTTTTTGGCCAAGACCGGAGATGATGAAGAACAACAATGTTAGATAGGATGGGGGCAGCCAAAAAAAATGAGATCGGCCAAAGAATGAGGCAGCTTAGCCGCCTTGGAATAAAGGCTGGTGAAATTGCTCCCCCCAAACAAAAGATCACTTGATGAATGCATAGGAGGAAAGAACTTTGACCCTGAGTAGAGGCAACGAAACATCTATGCCAACCACAAAAAGAGCAAACAATGAGTGGCGTAAGACTAACAAAAAGCCAATCCCTTGTGATACACATAGGGCATAGCATCATCAAGTGTTGTCAAATCAAGAGGGGGCAATGCATCCGGTTGGGGGATTCCCGCAGAAAGCAGGATGCCGATAACTTCAAAGAACTGTTTGAGGCAGAGTGGACGGACCTCATTGCTAACCCTGCCCGCCAAGCCCTCAAAGAGAGGGTCTTCTTTAGTGTAGAAGATCTGCCGAGCACGGCCGATTTGCATAGGCTTTTGGCATACACAGAAAAGGCCATTGTGGTTGGGACGGCCAAACTCCACACGTGGCCAAGCTACGATCATTTCTTGGAATGGTTTAGTTCTACGCACCGCTACACAAGTTGCTACAGAAGGAAGAGAAGTGGGGCGGTTGAAGGCTCAACAGGAAGCGTATGGGAAATGCAAGCGCATGTTAACTAGTGATGCTCTTCTTGTCTATTATGATAAGAGACGCGATTTGAAGCTAGCCTGTGATGCATTGAGCAATGGTATAGGAGCAGTGATTAGCCATGTGATGGACAATGGGGAAGAGAAGCTGATAGCCTTCGCATCTTGCACGTTGACAAAGAGTGAGTGTAAAGGGTACCAAGCCCACGATTGGAAAAAACATTAGAGAACAACTATGTGGTAAAATCATACAAAGTCTCAGCCATGGGATTCTTTTTCCTAACTTGCATGAGCAGTATGACTGTGATTTTAGGAGAAATCATGTATTACAGCTCGTTAAGGACTTTGTACATCACTACCTGATTACAAGGTTACACTTTGTTGCTTTCACATACACCAGGGACATTCGTGGGCAAAGCATTCGAAATCTGTCACGGATGGCGATTTTTCAAAATCAGTAGCATACAATCAGTGCGTTTATCTTCATCGCCTTGAAGCAGCACTTACACCGGAAGAAATCTTATGAAACTATCGGAGTATATGGAGACTACAAGATGAGGGTTAACCAAGCAGCAAAGGTTGACACATACCGACTCCTGTTGATTGACGACTTATTTGCCCAGGTTAGAGGAGGCAAACTCTTCACGACTTGATTATTTGTTAGGTCTTAATGGATTGATACACTCGCAGGGATATTTAGCAATCTTGTGGAGGCATCCCAGTCAATTGCATGGCAGTGAAATTGCTTTCACTCTCTATTTGATGTCAAAGTTGAGAATGACGATAAGTCATGATAAAAGCTTGCAGAACAGTCTCGAGTTATAGAACTTTGCATAGACAAATCTTAATTGTTCTGCCAACATTTGGATTTTTATTTTAAACATTTTCTCTTTTCAGAAATTTAGACGAGGCCAGAGAGTCATACCCACCTGCCCTACAGAGTATAAAAGTGGCATATCTTCAATGAACAGAATACTTTCTTAAAGGAAAGTAAACGTGTCGGGAAAGTGTTGCTCTTCCCAAGAACAAAGGTGAATGACTCTGTGCCTTCAGGTTGCGATGAGGAATTGGCTTTTCTCATTGATTCTTCAAAACTTCGATACTCAGAAGATCTCACATGTGATGAGACGGGAAAGTACCTGAAAAGTAGCCGATCAAAGTGCACTGTAGTACTGGATGAAAATGAAGCATACACTTTAGTTCAAAAGTTCTACAAGCACAAAGACACTACAAACTTTCAGAGAACAAACTGCACAAAGAAGAAGATGTACACGCAATCTGCATGATTCGCTATGAATGGAGAGGGGAAAAAACTGAGCTTGTCATCACTCCTCATGGCAACCAGAAGATTGCAGATCGACCATACATCAGATCCAAGAAACAACTCATCGAGGATCTGAAAACCTCCAAACGGTCCTCAGCTCAGAAGGTGATGAACAATTTCTACGACAAGGAAGGAGGTGTGAATATGCAGTCATTCAGTTCAGTACTGAGGGACACCAGCAAAGTCTATAGGCACAATATGGCAAAAGGAAGTGCATCAGACTTCGGCGAACTGCTGAAGTTGAACTTGAAAGGAGAATTTGTCACAAGTGTTGAGTTTCGTCATGTGAAAAGCAAGGTCAATGCCAAGGCGTGTTTAAAATTAGGGGAAAAATCAACAGCTAGCGATATCATCAAGGAGGGGAGGAGACATTTCTTTCCAGATAATATGTCATTCATGTACATGTAGGTCATGTGGATGATTTCTATTTCCATGTGGAAGATTTTTGAGTAAAGCTATTTTCCTAGGGTAATGTAGACTTTCTAAAAAATAACCTCTTTGACCACTTTTTCTCTTTTCTTTTCCTTTTCCTCAACTGTATAATCAGATTTCTTCACCTTTTGTTAGGATCAGCAGCCATTGAGTCCAGAAGCTAACAAAAAGGAGTTAAGCAAGTTTAATGGATGTATTAGGGAAAAGATAGCCGACCTTTGAAATAACTAATTATTTTGTTAAAGGCCGAGGTATTCGTGGCAAACAGTAAGACTTGGAGATAACTAGTATGCGTTTAGAAAGGCATTAGAAATGACATACATGTATGCACTTTGTAGTGGATCTCTTCACTTTGTTTTTTAATAACCCCTTTGACCACCTTTTCTCTTTTCTTTTCCTTTTCCTCAACTGTATAATCAGATTTCTTCGCCTTTTGTTTGAATCAGCAGCCATTGAGTCTAGAAGCTAACAAAAAGGAGTTAAGCAAGTTTAATGGATATATTAGGGAAAAGATAGCCGTCTTTTTAAGTACTAATTATTTTGTTAAGACCGAGGGAACATGGACAGATTGGACAATTCTGTTCAAACAGAAGTGGCATATCTTCAATGAACAGAATACTTTCTTTTATAAGGACAGTAAACGTGTCGCGAAAGTGTTGCTCTTCCCAAGAACAAAGGTGAACAACTCTGTGCCTTCAGGTTGCAATGATGAAATGGCTTTTCTGGTTGATTCTTCAAAACTTTGATACTCAGAAGATCTCACCTGTGATGAGACGGGAAAGTACCTGAAAAGTAGCCAATCAAAGTGCACTGTAGTACTGGATAAAAATGAAGCGTACACTTTAGTTCAAAAGTACTACAAGCACAAAGACACTACAAACTTTCAGAGAACAATCTATGAACTGCACAAAGAAGAAGATGTACACGCAATCTGCATGATTCGCTATGAATGGAGAGGGGAAAAAACTGAGCTTGTCTTCACTTCTCATGGCAACCAGAAGATTGCAGATCGACCATACATCAAATCCAAGTAACAACTTATCGAGGATCTGAAAACCTCCAAACGGTCCTCAGCTCAGAAGGTGATGAACAATTTCTATGACAAGGAAGGAGGTGTTAACATTCAGTCCTTCAGTTCAGTACCGAGGGACACCAGCCAAGTCTATAGGCACAATGCTGCAAAAGGAAATGCATCAGACTTCAGTGAACTGCTCAAGTTGAACTTGAAAGGAGAATTTGTGAAGAGTGTTGAGTTTCGTCATGTGAAAACCAAGGGGTCAATGCCAAGGCGTGTTCTAAATTGGGGGAAAAGCAACAGATAGCGATATCATCATGGAGGGAAGCCTGAAGGCTCCTAATACCGAAGAGGAGCTTGGCGACAGGAAGCCATCTCAGCTGCTCCGTCGCATGAATCAATTGATTGGTGACAAAAAGATCGAGGGCGGCATTTTTAAGCAAATTGTTCTTACAACGTTTACCGTCTAATGTTCAGTTGATTTTGGCATTCACCAGTGATAGTTTACCATTGATGGAGCTGGCGCAGTTAGCCGACCGAATATTAGATGTTCACGTTCCGTGTGTGACAAGTGCTGTTACAGCCGCGCTGGAGGCGCATCGTTTGCGGCTTTCAGCATGTATGGTGGGCACAAGATGGAGCTCCTTGTCGTTGTTCGAGAGCGGTGACAGAGCGTCTCACCCAGTTGTTCGGTGATCGGGTTGTTTCTTTGCATCGAGATGTTGAATGGCCCCCGCGTTCCCCTGACCTTACGCCCCTGGATTTCTTTTTTGGGGGATATCTGAAGGCGAGTGTGTACACTACCCCTCCAGCCAACTTGGACGAGATCAGGAGAAGAATCACCCGCGAGATGGATGACCTCAGGCGAGACAGACCAATGGTCAGGTGAGCTGTACGGGACATGATGAAGAGAGCAAGATTGTGCATCGAAAGAGGAGGTGGACATGTGGACCATTGAACTGGAAAACTTTGATTTTTAGTTTCCATTATCAGATATTTTCCCCCCTATTTTTCTCTTACAAGATGGATGGAGAAAGAAAAAAAGTAAATAAAAAATAAACACATGAAAATTGGGTTGTGTGAAGTTGGAAGTTCTGATGTTTACTTACTGTAGATGCATTTAAAAGCACAATACAAGAAATTGCAAAAGCTCTTTCAACCTCGTCAGAAGATCAAGATGCCAAAATTGCAAAAGCTTGTGACTTCAATTAAAAACACAATGGGGGACCAAGGTCCTACCAATCCTCAGTTTAATGCAAAGTCACAGAAGAACTACTTCCGAAAGTTGTTGAACATTGGGACCAGTTATCAGAAGCTTCCCAGACTGAGATAGGAGACATGGGGTATTTTTTATTGTACGATGCACCTGTTAGTAAACTTTGCTAGTGCAGCAGATAAAGTCCTAGAATTAAATGAAATTGACACCGTTTCTGAAGTCAAAAATCCTTTTGCACTAGTAATCAATACTGAAGGTGGAGCGGCACGATTAGTTAGAACTGCTGCTGAAGCTTTTTCACAAAATATAATTATATTTCTTCCTCAAAATCACAAAACAAAATTTTTAATTGAGGAACTACTTTTCTTTTACCATCATTTTGGCGGCAGTTTTTATGCTAATTTTCCAAAGTCATTTGCATTTATAAGAAAAAATATGTACAAATTCAAATTCCTACATTTTCCCGCTTGGGAATCTTTTGCCCACAAAAGATCAAAGTCATTTGAATAATAAAAAAGTGGGATCTCAGTAGAAGACACACAGGAGGAGATAGGTATTCGAGAGGCCATAGAGCGGATGTTACAAGAAGAGGAGGATATAGAGTTGGCACCAAAGGAGAGAGGAGATGAGCAAAAGAAGAAGGCTGAAGGTGGAGAGCTTAGAAAGAGGGCCTGCGTTCATTCATTGTTCAAGGGATAGTTGAGTTTTGGTAAAGAGAGTCCAAATATTCCTGCAAAAATGTATCATGAAAATGTTCATCTGTCCTCACCTCATGTTATCTCAGATTCCTTTAACCATTATTTTGTCAATATTGCTGAAAAAATTTCTCAGGATATACCTACCTCTTCTCATATATTTTATGACTTCAGGCCTGTTAATAAGAGCTACTCTACTTTATTCCTAAACCGACATCTGTTTATGAAATTCTAAAAATTGTTTCTTGTATGAATTCATCAAAAGCAAGTGGGTCTGATGATATGGGCCCCAGAGTTCTTAAGGACTCTATTTATTTACTTGTTGATCAGCTACATGTATGTATAATATTTAATGAATCTCTATCACAAGGGATTATACTGACAGACTCGAAGTTTCCAAGATTATACCTGTGTACTAAAAGAAAAACCCTCAAAATTTGGAAAACTATACAGACCTATATCATTGTTACCATTTCCCCCAAAAATTCTAGATACAAGTTCGGTTTGAAGAGATCTGCGTTAATTTACATGCAAACAACCGCGAGGAAAGACTTCCTAGAGAAGATCCAAACTCTGACAAGCTATTTTTGATAAGACCAGTTCTTGATGTAGTTTAGCAAAATGCTTGTGCTATAGTACCACCCACACCAAAACAGTTCAGTAGATGAGGCCATGACAGGCTTCCGTCGTTGCCTTGGCTTTCGCCAATACATGCCAAAGAAGCCAACCAAGTATGGATTGAAAGTGGAGATGAGAGCAGATCCTGAGAATGGTTATTGCAACGACTTTCAGGTTTATACTGGGAGAGAGGTAAGAGATGTACAGGAGAAGGGTTTGTCTACGCGTGTTGTGCTTGACTTGTGTGAGAGGCTGAGAGGGATGCATCACGTTATCAAGAGGAAGCGATGGAGGAGGTTTATACCTGCGGAGATTGTGGTGGAGGGTATAATGACGACGACTGGGTCGAGTGTGACGCCTGTCACGAGTGGTACCATGTCGTGTGTACGGAACTTGCTAATCTTACAAATGGTGAGATCGCAAAGATCGAATTTAAATGTAATAGCTGTTAAACACGATCGAAGAGCTTAAATGCAAGAAAAGATTAACACAATTTTTCAAAAACATAAATAAATAAAATCCATAATAGATTCTAGTTCTTTTCAAAGGTTAGGGCCCACAATGCTCATTACATATAAAGGTAAATGTTTAAAGTTATGGTGAAAATTACACACAATTTCTCATTATTGTTTTCATTTTCTTGGCTTTAAATGCAATTATCTTAATGTGAACTTCATGCTCTCGCTATAGTGCAAAAAAGATTGTCAGAACCACTCTGATCTGCAGTCAAGGCTTCAAAAAAACATTTAATAATCTAACTCTAACTCTAAGACTAAGTTGATTTTTTTTTGAAGATCTTGATATAGCCTATTTCTTTTTGAGAAGTTTCTTCTAAGTTACAAATAAAGGGCTCTAACTCGCTCTAGCGACTTGTTGAAATATAAATTGTATAAATATTGTTACACATTTTGTTTGATACTGTTGAAATATGGCCAATCATGTGGATGCTGATGGTGGATATCTGGATTTATTGGTCTCAGTGATGATGAAGTGAGTGATTTTTAAGGATATGGTGCTGATGAATTAGAGATTGGTACTTGTGATGATGGGTATATTGATGCTGGTGATGATGTTATGGATGTATTAGGAGGTGCAGGTGATGATGATGTTGGCATGGGGAGTGTTTCCAGGGAGTCTGATACTGACACCAATCCAGATGAGGAGTGTACAGAAAATGTCCATTCTGTTCCTCCCCAGGACTTCACAGGTCCTGCTCCCGGACCAACTACTCAGACTGATGAAACAATGAATGAGCTGGATTTTTTTTTACTTACTTTTTCCTTTGGCGCTCATCCAGCTCCTGGTTCATGAAACCAATCGGTACACCCAGCAAAATGGGGTTACCAATCCAAATCTCCCTCGATGGAGTACCGGTGTGAGTATCAGAAATGCGAAAGTATTTGGGAATTGGCATTTACATGAGTGTGGTTGTCCTCCCTTCTTTGGGAATGTATTGGAGTACCTATAGAATATTTGAGAACTTTGGGGTCGCGAAAGTTGTGACACAAGTTTGGTTTGAAGAGATCTGCATTAATTTACATGCAAACAACCGCAAGGAAAGACTTCCTAGAAAAGATCCAAACTCTGACAAGCTATTTTTGATAAGACCAGTTCTTGATGTAGTTTAGCAAAATGCTTGTGCTATAGTACCACCCACACCAAAACAGTTCAGTAGATGAGGCCATGACAGGCTTCCGTCGTTGCCTTGGCTTTCGCCAATACATGCCAAAGAAGCCAACTAACTATGGATTGAAAGTGGAGATGAGAGCAGATCCTGAGAATGGTTATTGCAACGACTTTCAGGTTTATACTGGGAGAGAGGTAAGAGATGAACAGGAGAAGGGTTTGTCTACGCGTGTTGTGCTTGACTTGTGTGAGAGGCGGAGAGGGATGCATCACGTTATCAACAAGGACAATTTTTTTTCAGCTCTGTTAAATTGTTTGAGAGGCTGAGAAGTATGACCATCTTCGCTCGAGGGATGGTTCGTATCAACCGTAAAGGTTTACCACGCGATCATCTCTCCAGGACTCGTTTGGTGGAGCAAGGTGACTATAACATGGCTCAAAGAGGGAACATGTTGGCCTACTCCTCCTGGAAAGATAAGGGTGTGGTAAATCTCCTCTAGACCACTGACGATCCTGCAATTCAGACAGTAGTAGAGAGGAAGTAGGAAAGAGGTCCCTTGTCCCAGCGCCCTCCTTTAGTACAACAAGTACATGAACTTCAAGTACTTCACGCAAGAGCAGGAGATGGTGGGTCTACATCTTCTGGTTTCTCTTTGATGTTTCTGTGTCGAATGTCTACATTCTTATGAACGAGTCAGAAACACATTGTAGATTGAACAAGAAGGGTGACCACGTACCATTCACCATGCTGAGATTCCGCAAGCAGCTTACCAAGCAGTTCCTGGCCTAACGCAGAGCAGGATGACGACGACAACAACAACACCCTACATCGTCATCATCAGATCGGGACTGGGGATAAGTGACGTTTATGTCAGGGGTGTAAGAGGTTCGGGAGACGATGCAAGACTAAGACGCTCTGTGCTGCGTGGTGTGCCAGTCATTCTCCATCAATACACTTGGAATAACTCAAAGAACAGTCTTGTACACTATCAACAAAAAAGAGGGCAATTTCTGTGCCGCTGACAGATGAGGGAATTAGTGTCCCCCTCCAAACAAATCTTCCACAGAAATCTTTGATGGTATACGAAGCCACATAAAACAATTCGAGGTGATGAAGTCGCACTCCTGCAGGGCTTCATCAAAACGAAAATATTGCCCTCAGAACTAAGCATCAGAAAAATGTATCACATGTACCAATCAGAAGTACAGAACCCAGCATCAGAGAAAATTTACAGAAAAGTGTTTAACACTGATTTCAATCTTTCATTTCATGCATCTTCGCTTCCCTTCTATCACCCTCCCTGCAAATAAGCAGAGAGAAGTCATGCCACATGCCATCGCAACAGAGAAATACATCGCACATCTGAAAACGAAAATGCAGGAGAATGAAGAAAAGAAGAATATCGAGAGAAAGAAAAAAGAAAGAGAAGAAGCGAATAAGAAGACAGTAACATGTAGTAGTGCCGACAAAGAAGAACAAATGGAGGAGGTACACACATGTGGAGATTGCGGCAGTGAATACTTAGATGAAGATGATGATGACTGGGTCGAGTGCGACGCCTGCCATCAATGGTATCATGTCCTCCGTACTGCTCTTGCCAATTTGACAAATGCTGAAATTGTGAAGATCCATTTTAAATGTAACAATTGTTGAAGATGAAGAGTTTAAATGTGAGTTTCAGGTTTATACTGGGAGAGTGGTAAGAGATGTACAGGAGAAGGGTTTGTCTACGCATGTTGAGCTTGACTTGTGTGAGAGGCCGAGAGGGATGCATCACATTATAAAGAGGAAACAATGGAGGAGGTATTCACTTGTGGAGATTGTGGTGGGGAATACAGTGATGACGACGATGATGACTATGTCGAGTGCGACGCCTGCCATCAATGGTTTCATGTCGTGTGTACTACACTAGCTAATCTGACAAATGGTGAGATTGCAAAAATCCATTTTAAATGTAACAACTGTTGAAGATGAAAAGTTTAAATGCGGGAACAGATTAACGCAATTTTTCCCCCAAAAACCCCAAAAAAAATTCATAATAGATTCTAGTTCTTTTCGAAGGATAGGGCCTACATTGCTCATTTAAGATATAAAGGTATATTTTAGAAGTTATGGTGAAAATTACACACAATTATTGTTTTCATTTTCTTGACCTTTAACTGCAATTATCTTAATGTGAACTTCATGCTCTCGGTATCGTGCACAAAATTGTCACAGAGCCACTCTGGACTGCAGTCAAGGCTTCAAAAAAACGTCCTTAGCGTCAATGAAACTCTCCATGAACTACAGTTGATACTTGCCTCTTGGAAAGACAATGCTGGACACAGCAATATTGTATGGTATATCTGCTCTTTGTGAATTTCCACCTGTCATGTACAAAGGAGGTGATAGATGCAGATATGCATCATGCATGCTATGTGCATCCAAGCCCTTGAGTTTATATCCTGTTGTATTCTTCAGTGTAATGCAAAGACCACCTCCCTTTGAGAATGTTCCCAGTACCAACATGATCGGCGAGAGAGACTTTGCTATCTTGGACATGCTAGTTCACCAAAAAAACATCTGCTAGGATAGCAAGCCTGGAAGCAATAATAACGTGGACTAATAATAAAACATCACAGTGGGTTCACAGTCTGAATGAAGACACAAGAGGGAATTGTTGGCAGAGGCACGAGCAAGAGCACCCAAACTTCTGGAAAAATTCAAAACTTGAATGGAAAAGCTAAAGAGAGAAAAATGGAGTCAGTTGCAGGTAAAACAGAAGAAGAAAGCGGAGAAAGACCAGAAGCAAGTTTCAGACAGGCTATTGTTAGTAGACGGGGTGATGAAGCAGGCAGGGGCGTACTGGTCCAAGGAAACATTTGAGGAAGAAGTGGCAAAGATGGAAGGGGCCAAATCTGACTGGGCGTGACGTGCGCTGCCTGGCAGACTTTGTCTAGAAAAATCGACAAGCTTTGTTTGGCAAAGCGGGGAACTGCGTGGAAAAGGTTTGTAAAATCCAATGCAGATTTATTTATGAAAATTTCCAGAACATATCTATGATTTCAAATTTGAATAAAGAGTCTTTTTTATCTAACTTATTTTTATTTTGCCTTCTTGCAACTTTCTTCTTCTAAGTATAAAATAATGTTTTGGTTTTCATATTAGCTGATGCAGAATGCAGTCCACTGCCTTTGGAGACAGTCGGATGCTGCCATATGAGAGTATACTTTCAAAATAAGTAGGGATGAATTAATATGTTTATCATCGATTGCATATATATAATCAAAGAGAACTTGAGTATGTTCCAATTTATATTGTACATTTTTGTTCTCGAATTTAAAGATTAAACAAAAAACGAAAGGAAGAAACGTGTGTTCCTCGAGGCCCAGGGACTTTCAACCTGGGAGGCCATTAAAAGATAAGATGACTTAATTTCCTTGACAATCTTCAAAGTGTCGGTGTTATGCTGACCACCCCCCCCCCCCCTCCCTTAATTATACTTGAAATTTTTATCCCATTGGACATGAGATTCAAATGTGGCATGTATTTTCATGTAAGGGGGGGGGGGGTGGTGGGTGGTTACCATATTTTCAAACATATCGATGATAAAATACAACCTTTTAATGACATTGTACATGTTTTATTTAAATGAAATAACAGGAAGGAACAAGCCTTGACCAGTATCTTGCTTTGAAACCAAACACAAAAGCACAGCCTTATATCCTTTTGTTGGGCGGAACAAGAAGCAGTCCAGGACAGGTCTTTGCCATCTTGGAAAATAGGGTTCTGGAGATGCCATCTGTGACCAAGGCAGTAGACTATGCCTTGAAAGTGACATATGTGCTTGACCTCCACTACCAACCCCAGTGGTTTGCTGCTTGGCAATCTTTAGAAGACATCTATGAATTACCCGACAGTGACTGGAAAAGTCACTACTTCTACCTTTATCAGAGAATTCTGTGGATATTTGAAGACTGTTGAGAGTGGCATTAATTCATATGGAGAGAGGCTGTTAGAGATAGAAGAAGAAAAATCTGGCTGAGAAACCAGAATCAAAGGCACAAACTTTCATCCTTCTGTTCGGGGGAACAAGAAGCAGTCCAGGACAGGTCTTCGCCATCTTGGAAAATAGGGCCCTGGAAAATACGCCATCTGTGACCAAGGCAGTTGATTATGCCTTGAAAGTGACATATGTGCTTGACCTTGACTACCAACCCTAGTGGTTTGCTGCTTGGCAATTTTTAGAAGAAATTTATGAAATTACCAGACACAGTGACTGGAAAAGTCACTACTTCTACCTCCATCAGAGAATTCCGTGGATTTTTGAAGACTGTTGAGAAGTAGAATCAACAGTAGATCTTCTACAGACCTACTGTTTTCACTATGGGGCAAGTCCAAGCCCTCTCAGATATCCACATTTCATCTTGATATACGGTAATTGTGTTGTGTTATATATCTTTTCAAGTTCATGTTTTCAAGTTTCTTTATTAGAAAACACAACGTGATTGGTCAGGGGACCGATTCATAATGGTCTACCGTTCAAAGATGAGGGTGAAAAGAAGAATTTCACTACTATTCTGAAGCTCTGGAAGGAATATTGTAGTGGTAGAACCAATATGACCTATGAGCATTAAAAGTTACAATATCTGTAGGCACAGTAAGGGTGAAGGATTTGAACAGTTCTATGTACGCCTACGTAACTTAGCAACTACATGTGTATATGGCAAGTTCATGGATGAATTTATCAAAAATAGAATTGTGGTAGGTCTGGTTGATGATTCTGTGAGTGTTCATATCGTTTTAATACAGTGACTGATCAAGGAGGATCTGCAGGGTTAAATGTCAGTGATGGAGGATGTTTGTGTGTGTGTGTTTGTGCGTATGTGTTTACAGTATGTGTCGATCTGTCCATCAACATACTGTTTTATCGCTTCCTATCTTAAAACAGTGACTGGTCAAGTTCATATTTAGCATGCATGTTATTAGGACCATGCATGCAGCCTTATGACGTTATGTGAAGAATTACTCTTTTTTTAAAGCAATATATATAGCGTCTCAGCTTCCGTATTTTATAAGGATTATAAATATGAATTGTCAGTGTTACTGTTTAATGTAGTACTACATGTACATGTCTCTCTTTCACTCTCCTTTTTATATCTTTATTATTATACAAAATATACGTGTACATGTAGATACTCTGCTGTACATGTATTGTAAGCACTATTTTATTATTCTTAAATTTCATCTTATGTCTAATTATTAAATAATGTGAACTGTCCATATCATTTCCATTTTTAATATTTAGTTTTGTGGTTGGTAGTAAATCTAGCTGTTCCTTTTTAAAACCTGTACCCACAGCTCCATTTGATTCACCGCTACATGTAGCTTCAATAACAGCACCCCTTCCACCTCCCTAGATCAAGAGCTGCAGCTGTACTTCAAAAATACAAAGACTGGATGTCGACAATAAAAAGCAAAAAATGGAGGCTCAAAGTTGAAGATGAGAGAAAGAGAAGATTGAAGAGCTGAAAGATGCAAAATTACAGGCAAAGAAGATGGAACTGACAGTCAAAGAACGTTCTCCAAGAAGAACTGAGTGAATGCAGAGCGATTTTAAAAGCAACTGAATGTGCAGCTAATGAAATGGAACAGCAGATAGAAAAGCCAAGAAAAGAAAAATAATGTGTGTACCAGTCATATTGGTATGAAAACAAAAAAGGAGAGAATGAAGACAACACCTTCGGCTCTTGTGAAAGAGAACTTGCCTATCTTCAGACCAGGATTAACACTTTGACGAACAACAACAAAGAACTGGCAGATCTTGTTGATCTCCTAAAGGATGACGAGATAACCACATATAAAGATGGAAAATACTCAGATGACATACGAATAACTATTATGGAACTCTTGGCCTGCAAAGTCTCCATGGCAAAAGTCAGTAAAGTGATGAAGGTAGTGTTGAAGAATTTGACAGGAAAAGATTTAGAGCAACTCCCATCACTTGCTACAGTCTCACAGATTGCTGTTGAAGCAAGACATCTAGCTGATGTAGAAGTTGCAACAGCAATGTTGGCAAACAATCTCACAGGCGCTTTAGGCAATTGTCTGCATGGAGATGGGATGACTAAGTAAAATTAAAAAAGTAACCAGGTTTTCAAGTCATTTTGCTCGATGGTTCAACCCGCACCATGTGCTTGACTGATATGGCCAAAGGAAATACAGAGGGAACAATGGAGGCTTTCAAGGGTAGATTGAGAAGGTTTGCAGAAGTGCTATCAACAGGTGAGAATACAGACGCCATCTACAACAAGCTAATCTGCTTATTCAGAAGCACTATGACAGACCAGGGACCTGGATTGCGCCAGATGAGTGAACGGGTGAAGATGCTGCGTGAAGAACTCCTCCCGTTTGTACTGGAAAACTGGGAAAATGGGAAACTCCACCGCAAGATGGCAAATCTACATTGCTGGAATTTGTGTCAATTTTCTGCAAGATGCATCCGCTAATAAATTTTGCAGATAAAATTGGAAAAGTCCTGAAATCACTAGAAGAACTTTCAACTTGCGCGAGAGCACACTTAAAAAAAAAAAAACTCAAACAAAGTAATAAGATTGAATATGAAAGGCAGAAACGTGCAGCAGAAAACTCATCTTCAAGCCCTGCTAGAAGATCCAACTCTACTATTGGGAAAGAGGATATAGAACACCTCTTCGATGTAGAAAAAGAAAAACGATGGTACAGTGGAACTGTGGTGAGCGTCAAGAAAGAGGAAAAACAAAATTAAAGACACTCTATACTATTGATTAATGACCTTGAAACTGAAAGAGAACATTATCAACTTCTGCAAGGCCTGAGTAAAGCAGAGCTTATCATAAACATGTATTGTAGGTATGAGTTTATTCATATTTCCTATTTTGAACTCATTTTGCTGTCTCATTGATCACTTGACCATGCAACAGAAGCCCTCTTGATCAGTAGTTGCTTAGAATATTAACTGAATGTGACTGGACATAAAAAAAAAAAAATCCAGTGGGAATGGATTTTTTATATTTATATCTTTATGTGATCATATCCAGATTGATGACATGATGATGCTGTTGTACTACCTGTATCAAAGATCTCCAAAGATTTGGAGGGAGCTGCAGGCAGTAGCCACAGCTTTGGAACAGGATCTACCAAAGCCAAGCCAGTCAAAGGGCACTCTGTGACTGGATCATCGCCGTAGAGCATTGGGATGCCTGGCAACTGACTACCATACCATTGTAACTCAGTGTAATGAGTATGCCTCTGGGTAGAGAAAAGATATTACACCTAGTGATGCTGCCAAGATAAAGGGGTACCTCAAATTGCCTACAACACCTAATTTTGTTTTCTATATAGCCTTGTACAGAGACATTGCAGAAGTTGCAGCTGATCTGTCCCTTGTATTCCAGAGAGACAATCTCCTCATTTCTGCAGTTTGCAGTAGTGTGTTTGCCACACAAGCCACATTGACCAGAATGGAGACACATCCAGGTGTTCATCTGAGGCATGTTCATGCTGCTGCAGGCAGAGCAAGACAGAACCCCATTTCACCTTCTGTGGCGTGGACATTGATGCTAGACCTCTTAATGTCTTTGAAAGTGTGAAGAAGATCACCCAAGCCATGATTCATTGCCTTGATGTCAGGTTTGCTGACTTCTGGCTCACTTGTTTATGTGTGATCGCCAGACTGTGCAGACACAAACTTTTCTTAGCTCTTCATTTTCCTTTGTACCATCAATTTGTTTGCAGGTATGGAATATGTAATAAGTTTTGATTTATTTTACTGTGTATTATTTGTACTTGTCTATATCTAAGTTTTGTTGAAATGCTTTTTAAAACTGAGCTTGTAAAACTTGCAATGTAACCAACTTTCCTGATGATCCAGATGCATTCCAAGAATTTGGCATGGAGAGTGTTGCTGCTCTTGAAGATCACTTCTCGCCTCTCCTAAGGAAAAAGGGCTGTAACTCATCACTTGTGTCAGTGGAATAGATAAAGCTTCAAGAGGTCATCAAACACCACTTCCTCAAAGATAACCTTCAAGATCTGTGGTCTAGGATCCTCTGCCGTAAGGCACAAGTTTAATCCCAATATTGGCCATCTTCTACGGATCTTACTTCTCCTTCCTACTGCCACAGCACAGGTAGAGAGACAATTCTCCACAATCAAGTGATGTCAAGGGGACTGGCAGACATAGAAAAGGCATTATCAAGGTATTGGCATGTTCTACCTCGCTCGCCCAATAAGTTGGTACATCGGCCCATTAGCCAATCAGATGGCTGCGTTTGCGCGGACAAATTTATTGCACATGTTCAATTTTGTTTTCCGGACGTTTCGATCGCGTAATTTGTCATTTTTGCTTGGAGTTAGCCCTACTATAATACTGAATGGAAAGTTATTTATCAAGATTCAACATGGTACTAATCTACAACTTCGCAGGCAGAGCAAGAGAAAGTAATGAACCCCAGTTCACCCCTTCTATGGCATGGACATTGATGCTAGACCTCTTCATGCCTTTGAAAGTGTGAAGAAGAAGATCATCCAAGCCACGATTCATTGCCTTGATGTCAGGTTTGCTATAGTTTTGGTTGTGTTAATGTTTTTAAACGATGATATTGTTAATGAAACTAAATTTTCATCACCATTGTGTGTTTGTGTGTTTTAGGGATCGGACGTGTAATATATTAGAAGTTCATTTAACGTTCCATACCCTTATTGCGGTAGCTTTCCGATCGTGTTTTCTTGTGTCTAAAGATTTTATGCCCGGCTCAGTTGTTTTTAGTTGCTATTTCCGTTTTTCTGTTGCTTTTGTTAGAGTTATTTATTTTTAAGTTCAGTGCTGTGTGTTTTTCTGCAATCATGCCTGGTATTTTCAAGGTCTGTGTTGCTGGACAATTTGAGATCCGCAGACCATGAGGCAAGAAACTGCATGTGTTTGGGCTCGTGTTGGAGTCGGGGGAGTCAGAGCCAGTGGCCGTGTATTGCCACTTTCCTGAGGAGTAGGTCGCGAAAGATCTGTTGGCGTTGCCATTGAGGAAAAAGGGTATGCTCGCCAAGGGCACCATGAAGGAAGTCATCCTTTCTGTTGGGGGGATCAAGGAGGAACCCAGGACAGGTCTTTGCCATCCTAGAACATAGGGCCCTGGAGAGGCCACCTCCACTACATGTACCAACCCCAGTGGTTTGCTGCTTGGCAATTTTTAGAAGACATCTATGAATAACCTGACACAGTGACTGGAAAAGTCACTACTTCTACCTCTATCAGAGAATTATGTGGATTTTGAAGACTGTTGAGAAACACAATCAACAGCAGATCTTCTGAAGAACAACTGTGTACATATTTCATGCCCCGCCTGCCATTCACAGATACATTTCCAGTCTCTAACTCCAGCACCCACATACTTTCACAACATTCTGAACAAATCAGACGTATCATGCAAGCAATGCAACATAAACCTCGCTTATGACATAGCCACACATCACAGCCATCCTTCCACTAATGGTAGTGGATTAACAATCACACATGCTGATCACAAACAAACCACTAACAACCTTATCAACCAACTCACCCCTCAGCAGAAGGAGGAAATTGGCACAGTCATACTCGGAGTCAAAAAATTCAAAAATACCCTGGTCTAGTGAGGGTTTTTCTTGAATTGTAGATAGTATTAAGAAGTGTCAGTGTTATGCTGACCACCACACCCCTAATTCTACTTGAAAATGTTATCCCATTGAACATGAGATGATGATGTACAACAATTTTTTTCACTTGCTGTTTCTGAGAGGTTTTTTAACCATTATTTCAAACATATATATCGATGATTAGATAAACCTTTTATTGACATTGTTTCTTTTTTTATCACAGATATTTAATAAGTGTATGATACTTACAGTAGGTTTCAATAGTTCTTTAAAACTCAACCAAGGCAATCTTTATTGTAACATACAAACAGACATCAGAAAATGCCATGGCTGTGGGGATGCTAGTCAACAGCATGGCGGGTGGAGTGCCTGTGGAACGGTGTCTTCCACAGACCAGTACAACCAGTGATGGACCAGTACAACCAGTTCTTGGGCAAAGTGATGAAACCATTGAAAGGACGACCAAGAAGCAAAGTGGCATTAAATCATATGAAGAGAGGCTGAGAAATCAGAATCAAAGGCACTACCTTGCATCCTTCTGTTCAGGGGAACAAGAAGCAGTCCAGGACAGGTCTTCGCCATCTTGGAAAATAGGGCCCTGGAGATGCCATCTGTGACCAAGGCAGTTGATTATGCCTTAAAAATTACTTACATGCATGACCTCCACTACATGTACCAACCCCAGTGGTTTGCTGCTCGGCAATTTTTAGAAGACATCTATGAATTACCCGACACAGTGACTGGACTTTTCACTACCTCTACCTCTATCAGGGAATTCCGTAGATTTTTGAAGACAGTTGAGAAGTAGAATCAGCAGTAGATCTTCTACAGAGAAGAACTTTGCATTCAGTGTGCTGCCCGGCATCTTTCGAGGAAGATCATTGAAATGAGAGCGCAGCAGACTATAGATGGCGGCAGAGAGGAAAATATCACGTGATCTAAGGCACGTGAATATCACGTGATCCGTCTAAGGCCCGCGATTTGTTTTCCCTCTCGCGCGCTGCATGCTGCCATCTAGCTACTGCGCTGCATGAAAATTACGTCTCATTTCAAAATGATGGCTAGCTGAACTCGATATCGAGTACGTAGCTCATGAAATATCATTATTTCTGTAAGATATCATGAATATCTATAGTATTATTACTCAAATCAAATTATTATGTTACGGTAATTTTGTTGAATTAGAACCCCTTAGAGTCTTACGTGATGTTTTTTAATTGGTTTAATGCTTATTGTTCCGATCAGGTCGGATGACGGTGTAAGGATGTCAACATGCATATCAAGCTTGACTCGTAACTTCTGCTTGCCGTTATACACGCAGTTTTAGAACGAACGAAAGGAACTTTGATGTTATTTCAAGAGCTTTAATTTATTTTACTTCATAAAACTATCAAGGGTAAACCATTATGTTGTGGATATATTTTGACAATTAAATTAATGCCTTTAGTATTACGATTTATTGTAATAGTCTGATCAACATTTTAGTCTTGCTCTGTCTTCAGTGGGTCATAGATCTATTTCCACTTCCGTTTCTGAACGCACTCGATCGGTACCACGAAGCGTGATTCCTTTCTTGCAGCAGGCTCAATTTTAGAGCGATAAAAACACCTACCGTCAACTGAAACAATATCCATTCATTTCTAAAGCATATTTATTTGATTATATTGAAATATAAGTTTGTGAATTGCATATTTTCAGTTCAATATTTCAAAATATCAGTGTGAAATTTAATTTTGAAAAACCCGAAACCCGAAAACCAAAAACCGGGTTTCAGCTCGACGGTCGGGGCCCGGGCGGGGACCCGTTTCGACTCAGGCCTACTACCAGGCCCCAGTGGTTTGCTCTTTGGCAATTTTTAGAAGACATCTGTGAATTGACATTACAAACATCACAGACACAAGTTCCTGCGCAAAGTGAATCTCAAGAATTAATGAAGACCAACCTTACTTTAGCTAGACGCCGCATTAGACACCTCAATCAGACAAGTCAAGCAAAGGAACCAGAGACATACAAAGGAACATGTTCAGAACCAAGGCAAGGTGTCAATATTGGAAGGCAAGTTTGAAAAGGCTGCATCTAAAGTTATTTTGTAGTGACAGTTGCTATGATAGCAGACCTACGTTCCTACCTCAAAGAGAAATAATTTTGGCGACGGGTCCCACAATGGGTAGGGAACCGATTTAACATTTTGTTTTATTCCGCAGGGAACCTATACGATATAGGGGAGGCCATCGTAGATTACTTTCGCGTAGTCAGCAAGCCGACTAATGATCTGCAGAGAGCATTCGTCAATGTGTGGAATAAAGAGAATATCTGTCACCTTTGGTGCCTGGGCCTTATAGGGTCCTTGGTTGCCCGACCCTGGATGGAGGTTGAGGGGAAAGATGGGAACATACTCCAGATGAATAGTCTATATTTACACTAAAAAAGTAGCGTGAGAAAATATTTAAAAAACACTTATATTTGATATTTTCCAAAATTATTTCCACAACAACATCATTAATATTAATTTAAACATTATATAAAACAATGTTTGCAGCATCCAGGACAAGAAAATTGGGTTTACTAATATTTTCACGTGTAGATTTTTAACCAAACTCGCACTTCAATGCACGCACACGCAACGCTGTTTTGCATGGCAACACAATCAAAATGGCGTCTCATACAGTGTCTGCCCAATGCAAGCTTGGTACAGACATTGTATTTAACCGTGTTTGACGCATTGCTGCACTATCAACAATATCTGATTTGTACAATTCCAATGTTGAGAATCTCCTGGAGAAAGATGAGCTAAAAATAGTAAATGTTAAAGTAGAGGAGAGTAAAAGTGCGCCGGGTAGCGGCATCGGCTTGGATGAGTTGATCTCAACGCTACAGGACCTGGGATTGAGATACGTATGTTATTCCTGTGGCAGTGGCAGATCTAGAGCAGATGGTGATGTGGTGCTGGTACCACCCGTAGAGGGTCCTAGGCAGAGTGCGCTGGACACGGACATTGCAGCGGACTTTGTGTCCCCCGCTTTGCGCGAGTATGTACGCTTTCCCACTGTAGAGGTAAAAAAGGGGAAGCGTCGTCAGCAACTACCAGAGGCCATTTCTAGTGTTGCTTTCCATAATTATATCAAGGAAAAAGAGGAAAAGCGAAAAGATGAGGAGAACAGAAAAAAGCTACGAAAATAAGAGCGGCTGCGAATTAAACACGAGAAAGAGCAGCAGCTAAAGAAGAGGAAAGAGAGCCGAGACAAAGAAGGAGAAGAGAGAAGAAGAAAGAAAATGGAGCTACAACAAAGGAAAGAGACGAGAAAGGCCGATAGAGAGAAGGAGCGAGAAAGGAAAAATTGAGAAAATGCGGAGACAAGACATAAAAAAAAAGGCCAGAATTGAACAAAATGTGATGGAGGATATTTGCTGCCTTTGCCAAGGGCAATACGAGCAAGAGGAGAAATGGGTGGGATGTGATTTTTGCCCCAGATGGTTGCATTTCGAGGGCTCGGATGTTTGGGGGCTGACTGACGAGGAAATACGGGCGACAACATATCGTTGTGGTAAATGCATATAACAATATTTTGCTTACACAGGTGTATAGACAGCACTGGATATATTGAGTAGTCCTTAGTATCCATTGATAAATACTTTGAAACTCTTCAATGACAGGATGACCAGTGACTGGAGTGTCTTTCTGTATGCAGGACCACTGAGGACACTCAAGGAAGCCAAGCGTAATGAACCCACTATTCTACTGATAACTGAAGACGCAGAGCTGCCAACATTTGATTTGGGTAATCAGGGAGATTTCTGAGAGAGCAGCATCGAACGACTTCATGTTGGCGGGAACCAAGAATGGCCTTTTAGTGCCCCTGGTGGGGGGGGGGGGGGGGCAGGGGGCAGGCCCCCCAAAAGCTCTTGGTTTTAAGCCTCTTTGAAACCCTTTTAGAACACATTTTTTCAATGATTTCTCAAAATGGAAGGCTTTGATATGGCACATTTTATTTGCATACAATTGATAACATATGAACTTCACATCATATTTCAGACTATGAACTCCTGTTACCTCTATTGTGAAATGGGGGATGTACTTGTGGAAGGCAAGGACTGGGGTGTGCTTGAGGGTTTTCCTTGAAGTGACTGGTAGGTTGCTTGCTTGAGTTTGCTAAGGAGGTCCTTGCTATACTCCCTTTGGTAGCATGGGACATCTGTGTTGGCAATTTTCTCTGTTAGGAGTGCTTGAAGTGTTTTCAAATTCATTGATCCCCTGAAATCAGTTTTGTTCTTCCTAACAATGCTAAAAACTCTTTCACATGAAGCATTGGAATGTGGTATCACAAGCAAAGATTTCATCACTTTGCTCAGAAGTGTGTATTTCTTTGAGCCATTGCCATCCTCCATCTTTGAAATTGCAGACCATTTCTTGTCTATTCTCAAGTTTTTGTTCAGGATCTCTGGTTCCCCTGAAAAGTCTTCAACCTGGTATTGTGCAAATTCCAGCTCAAGCTTGTCCAGGTCTCCATTCTCTGATTGTCTGTTCAAAATGCAAGGGTACTTTTCAACAAAGTATTGCACAGATGAAAATGACACATCTCTTCTGGAACTGACATCAATCACTTCAGCCTCCTTAAGGAACTTGACATCTAGTGGCCAGGTTTTCAAGGCATAGTCACATGCTGATTCATAATACTTCCTCACCGACAAGTAGAAGTATGTCAAATCAACATCTGTAAGACCTTGCATATGCCAGATAATTAACAAAACATCATTGTCACCGAGAGAGGGCGCTAAATACGATTTAACGGTCAAATTCGAATTTTCAAAACTAAGGATCGAAGCAATTCATAAAAATGATGCTATTGTCTTGCAATGTGTGTAACCTAACAAACTATTAAAGTTCATGATACTGGCATAAAACAGTCAACGTGCAGATTAGTATTTCAAATAAAAACATAAAATCGTGAGAAAATCCACCCTTCAAGTCCCGCACACGTGTTTATGAGTAAGTCAAATTTTTAGGGAGATTAATGAGGTCCCCAACTACTGACGAAATGAACGCAGGTCTATGGTATGGAGGGGTAGACTATTTCTCGATTTTACAAATCTAAGAACTGTTCATACTAACCTGAAAAAGCTCTGTATTCCTTTTGTATTGCCCCTTGATTTCGCGGTTTGCTTGTGTTTGTCAGATGTGATGTGGCGAAATACATCATTTCTTCCCCCACTCTTGATGGAGATATCTGCGCCGCAAACTGTACAAAATGCGTAGTATTCGCCTTTCGTAGATTTCCCAACACAAGGCCATTCCAAGTGGTAGTCATCTTTATATTTCTGATAATATTTCGACTTCGACATTGTCCTGGATGATATTTTAATAGTCAAACAAAATACAGCCTTGTTTTGGACAAAGTTGACTTACGCCTTCGGAAGATGCAAGTTATATCGATGCGTTCCCAACGGCAAAGGAGATCAGAAAAAAAAAGTCGGCTTCAAAATCCACTCTGCAGTAACACTGCCATGTTGGTATCAAATGATAATCCACTTAAAAATCACATCGCAAAAGTCCCCAAATCAATCCAAAAACTGATGTTCAAATGTGCAGTTTTTTGGGCCGATCGCAGCAGACAAAGTCTGCTTGTTGTATCAGTGCAACTTCTGGCTGCTCTGACGCGACCGATTGGAAACCGGCACCAACGTACCGGGACGCTACGGGGGCCGGCGAGGAAGCCGCCCGGCAGAGCAAGCAGGCGAATTGCTATCACACAAACACCACTCACATTATCACATGTTCCCAATGGTTTGTTAGACTAGCCCGCCAGTCGTTCGGCGTAACTCTCATTTATTACGCTGTTAAATAAAGTACGATATCACGGTAAATTTATATTCGACGACTGGATAACAGGAAAATTCATATTACAGAATTGCCATGTGTTGACCTGTTTGTATACGTACGTACGAACTCAACATGCTAGTCTTGTGAAACAGTCGTTTGTGAAAATAATACAACTTAAAATCTGGAAATCCGGGAGATTTTTGCATGGGGTCGGGAAAACGGGATATTGGGTCAAAATCCGGGAGTCTCCCGCAGGATCCGGGAGACTTGGCAGCTCTGAAGACGTCATGAAACTTACACAGTTGTTGAAAAAACAGGCAGAAATAGCTTCTTAGTCTTGCACCAGTGTAAAGAGGCCAATGAAGACATGGGGGAAGCATAGAGAGATCTAGGGAAGCAATATTTGCGACAATCATTCTGTTTAACACTTTTTTTTTTAATTACATGTGTTGATTTAATATACTAAAAGAATTAATCTGACGCATGGTGATACACCTTTTTTTGAGAAAGACAGGGCTTTTGGCAACGTGGGTTTCTTTGTTTAGAAGGTATAAAAATGATAGGGTCTTGAACTGGTGAGCATTCCTTCTTTTGACAGGTTTAGTTGCTGCCATTTTTATTTCGCATCACGTTTTGCTAGAGCCCGAAAGAGACCGTCGCCCTAGTGATAAGTTTTTGTCATGACTTTAATTTATTTTGAACTGTGCTTCTGATTTCAAGTACGGTAATTAAGTCTTTTCAACCGTATGAACTATAGTCTTCATCTTCTTAGAGCGAGCCAGGGCGAGAAGGTTGGCTGCCACCGGCCCCTCGCCGGTAGGGCCGTTTCATTACTTACTATATATATTTGTCAAGAGCGCATTCTTAAACAAAATTAAGTGATAAATCATATTTGCCAAACGAATCTTTCTTTCATTTTAATAGCCTATTCAACAAAAGGCAAATCAGGATTATCAGGTAATACTAGGCTGAGGTAATAAAAATAATACTATGGTTTGATTTAGAACTGGCAGATTCAGCCAGAAAGCGCAATCAAAAGTCTTCTTTAGATGCATTCTTTCTTGGCCAATCAGAAGACCCTGCAGAAGATACACTAGCAGAAGAGGAACTGAACTCTGAGCCTAAGGAATCAAACTCTGAGCCTGAGGAACCACCGAGACAAGGTGTCAAGGCTGTTGAAAGTACCTGTACATGTAGGTATACAAAAACTGTAACTTTATTTTTGAAATGCTAGTTTGATGATAAAAGTAATCACATTTTATTTGTCTTTTTAATAACAAAACAGTAGTTAATATGTTTCGCTTTCTTTTGATTATTTTTGATGTCTTTCAGGATTTCAGTATAAAGAAGTTTTCCAGAGGAAAGAAGTATGAAGCACGTAAGAAGGTGGTGATTCCAGGGCCTTGTTATGACTTCCCAGTTAAAACGTACTAACAGAAGAATGGGAAAAGGTGAATATAACCAATCTTTTCTCTGTCTTCTTTTTAAAATGGTCTTCTTTGTGAATTATCTTTTCCCTACTCCCTTCTTTGTGTTCACACTCGTACATCCAAATGCCAATGCGTTGATCTATTCAGGAGTTTCCAACATCAAAGGTTAACAAGGTATCCTGGCCTGGCTTACTTCCAGCCAAGATGGTGCGTACTGCTCGGATTGTGTGCAGTTTGTGACAGATCCTAAAAGACATGGTGTTCTGGTTAATAAACCATTCAAAGGATGGAAAGATGCCATCTTTACCTTTGAAAACCATTTCAACAACATGAGTCACGAGTGATCCCACTAAAAGAGCCAGGGGTTAAGAAACTCACAAAAAGTGTTGTGCCATATCCCTTGAACTTAAATGAGTACTAAGCAATGAACAGGTGAGTTTGATGGTGAAAATTCCACATTGTCTATTTTCACAAATAGTATGGTATATTAATTTCAATGGTGTTAAGTAATGAGGCGCAATTGGAAATTTTGTGATATAAGCACCTGTATCGTTATAATCAAACTGTTGTTCATCTTTAACCAGATACACAGTCTTCATTAATTAACAGGTGCTGGGGGATGATCTGATGCGGGCGGAGGGCAGGAGCAGTTTATGAAAAACACAAAATCGTTGGAATCCATAGTGAACAATCCACTTTTTTGTGGAAGACAGGACATAGAGATGACACCAGATACTTGGAAGACAAACACAACAACCCAGGAAACTTCATTGAACATCTGAAGTTTAGTTATATATATATATATATATATTGCACCCAGGTTGTAGAGTAATCATGTACTTTTAAGAATGCTACCAGTTGCCTGATGATTGCTCGCAAGGCGTGAAACTCGGAGTTGCAACCATGTTACATTAGTCTGCCTTATTCAATATATATTTTGCTCTGCCTATAGGCATTGAGCACTATACGAAAGGATAGAGCAAATCTAAGTATATACATGATCTATGTATATATATATAGTGAGACCATAATTATCTCTGCATACTAATTCGAACCTGGTGGAGGTGAACTTTGTTGGTCATCAAATCAGAGATGCAGTGATCAAACAGTGCAAATATCAGGGAGTGTCGTCTGTAGAAGAAAGTGGATCTTTTAGTGTGGTTGCTGATGAGCTGCAAGAAAGGCTGGGAAAGGAAAAAGAAGCGAGTGTACCAGCTGGCGACGATATTGTGGCGGCATTTGACCGCCTTTTCAAGACGTTCTATGTGTTTGATGTCCACTATCCCCCATGCCTTCATGCCCTCTTTTCATTCTTTGCCACCGTCATCTACCAGTGTTCTGGAGATGCCCTGACCCCACAACTGAGGGCATTCAATATGCTTCTCACTAGCACAAGAGTGTAAAGGGAAGCCTTGAGGCCAACAAGCCTGGAGCGCATGTTAGTATATTGCGCACAGGCCCCTTGTTTACATGCATAAGTTTTCAATACCATGGCCATGGCCGGCCGAGATCTAGACTTGCGCACGCGCGCTCGATCTCATCTGTAGGTACTGTACGTACATGGTCTAGAGATATAGGTAGTCTACATGTATATAGATCTAGATCTATAGGCCTACTACAAGTTAACGATCATTGCAGACCAAACAGACGAGAACAAGAACAACGGAGACAGTACTAGCAGTGATGAGAACGGCGAGGAGAAGAAGCAGCATAATGTGAAGATTCTCTTTAGGATGGGACCGGACAGAGCTCGAGAGGTGGAGGCAGTGCAGGGGGCAAATAGAGCCGATTTAATCGAACTTTCACAACAAATTTTTGCAGATCAGCCTTTTGGTTCACAAGTCAGGCTGCAGTATTTCTCTCAGTCGTGGAATGACTGGGTCGATGTAACGGAGTCGTTCAGGCTAGAGACCAGTGTACAAATAAAGATGTTAGTGGATGATGGAAGCACTAAAAGGGCAGATGATGATTCAAGAAAGAGAAAACTATTAGATGTTTTCAAGAATGTGGCACAAACAAAAATGAAGAAGACATCTATGAAATCTCGGGGAGAGGTGCGAATAAACATTGGATGGAGACACTTTCAGACTGGCAGCAAAGATTTGTGCAGGTTAAGTCAAACCAAGGCGGAGGGACTGTCATCCAACAAGTACCAAGAGACTCATCGTATGAAAATCTACTAGAAATCTCCGCCAAAGCTTTTTTTCCAGGTGGAAAAAGCTCCAAAGGAAATTTGAAAGAAATGGAGAAGGAACTCAGAAACTTCCAAGGACAGCTTCTTGATACAGATTTCAGCTTGGAACAGCTGTATGCAAAATATGGGAGCCGCACCAGAATCTATTTGTTCACAAAACAGAAGGCCGTAGAAGTGCTGGACAGTGACACCAGTCCGTCAAGTGATCTACCAGATCCTGAACTCGATGCTGTCTATGCTTCAGTGTCAAATCTCGCTGGCACAAGCTCGACGGACATTAGTTTGACAGCCACAAGCTCAACAGGCAGGAGTTCGACGGGCACAAGTTCAACAGACGCAGGGCAGATGTTTGTCAACGGGGGAACCCCAACGGTCGCAATGAAGGTACCTACCACTGCTGCCTGCACGATATGCCTGGACAGGCAGAAGACCTCTTTTTTAATTCCCTGTGGCCATGCTATTTGTGCGCCATGTGGGAATCATTTCTTTGCCAATGATATGGAATGTCCCTTCTGCAAGGCAAAAGTTAATGGCGTAGGTAACATCTACTCATAATGGGGCAGATGCCATTTAAGGCAGTAATTGCTTTAACCTCTAGGAGCACTTCTCAGTGAGCATAATGCATGATATTATTTTGCTTCAGGAAGGGGGATGGGGGAGGTCTCATCATATGGCTACTCCTGCCTGTTTCAAATATGCATGGATTGTAAGATTAAAATGAACACGGCTAATGATTATAATTATCGTAATTTTGATTCATAGGAATACTCTAAAAGAATATCTGGTGAATATAATTTTGGAGATTGGAGTTGCATTTTAGGGGTGATCGAACCATTTGAGTATCGAAAACAGGAAAATTATAGATTAAATGGGCACATTTAATAAGAGGGAGCTAGGGTGACTTGCTATTACTTATAATTGTGATTAATGGAAACAGGCATTTGGAAGGGACGGCTGTGCTTACAATGCATGTACAGAAATGTTTCATGGATTAATGTGGTAAATTTCAATAATTTCTGTGATTTGCAAAGATTCAGTTTTTGACACAGTTTGTTGACACTTTTAATAAGGGGGTGGGGGTAGGTGCCCCCTCCATTCTAATAACATGGTCATGTAAATAGCACACTCTTCTTTTGCTTTGCCTTGAAAACATTAACCAAGTCATGATGAGTTTCCATAATCTGTTAAAAGTACATGTAGGCATGTTGATTTGCTCCAAAAATATCATTTCCAATGACTTTGTTAACCTGACTTTAGCCTAGTTCAAGACTCCAACAGGGATTAATTTTATTTTGTTATCAGTGATCTTTTTATTAGGAACAACAGGAAAATCATATAGTATCAAGAAGGTTATGACCACATACCCTAAAACAATAATACATAAGTAAAGATTGAAAAATAGCATCTCTTCCTAATTCAGATCTTGAAATATAAGTAAAAGAGTCTGGAATGACAGCTATTTTGCTTTTATGCAAATTAAACATTGTTCCAATGCTCCAATTTCGGTAAACTTTTGATATGTTATTTACAAGACTTTCTCAATCATGTACAAGTAAAATGGTTTCTGTTCTAATTTGTTTTGGGTTATTTTACATTTTGACTGGACTACTAGGAAAGAGCAAAGAAAGAAACTATAGATTTTGCATCACTTTTATGTAAAGCGCACTAAGGAAAAAAGATAACCCAATGTACATGACTTCAACCATTTTTAAGGCTTTTTCAATCTTAGATTTTGACAAAAAGAAAGAGTCTTAGAGAATCTATTTCTTCTCTGAAAGAAAGAAAAAAAAACTTTAATAGAGCTCCAGAAATCTAAAATAATGTAAGGCAGATCATATGGAAACAAAATTTGACAACATTTTGAAAGCTACTTACCAGTATTCAAACTCAAATGATGAATCATTTGTGAATGATTCTGTTTCTTATTCTGTTTTACTTGCTAGTTGGTTTATTTTCAAGTTTTCTGTTGTACAGGTCTTTATTATGAAGGATAAATAATCATTCCTTTATTTGTGCAAGTAATCGTGAAACGATTTTTGTGTCGCCTAAACTGAAGGTTTGGAGACACCTACTAGTCATATATTCATAGACGATGGTGACCGCTACATTAGGCGACACGAGTGATCCGCGGATCACCTTGTTAAATGATGTTTTTATGTAGTGTTACAGTTTGTAACCCTTATCATAGTGCCATTTGGAAACCATTCTCTTTTTCATTCTGTTTTACGAGTTTTGTAAGTATAAGCAAGGCAATGTTGTTGATTTACCATGTTCAAGGCTTTATTAAGAATAGATAATCATTCATGTTAGTCCATGGTCCAGATAAGACACCCACCCCATCCCCAGGAGGGGGGGGGGGTGGACTATTTATTATTGGGTAGTAATATCAAGTTCATCTGGTAGCAAGGGGCAAAAGTGATAATTCATGAAAAAGCAAATCACATCTGCCATTTACATAGTGACACACTGATATTTGATTAGTGACAATAGGAGTTCTTGCTCCATATTTTCCATGGAAGTGGGATATAATGAGAACAGTCTAAACGCATTATTAATTCAGATTCAAGTGATTTGTCACTTGCTCCTTTTTGCGAAAGTGAGCCAGACCTCGGTTTATATCATTAACATGTCATTCAAGGGCACATGATATTCATGTAGCGTCATTGTATGTGTGGTTTGGGAAGTACCCCAATGGAACAATGCTTATTTAAAAGATCAGCTATTTGAAAACAACTAGTCTTCTTGTTTCTAGCCGTGATATTTACTGTCAATCCCTTTGGCACATTTCTGTTTGTAAATTCCTTCAAAGATATTGTATGTTTAAAACAATAAATCAATGAAGGTATCTGGAAAATGAAATAAATCTTCATGCCCAAGTTGACAAGTTTTCAATACCCTTATTAGTTTGACAAGAGGGCCAACTCAAACATCATCCCAATAGAGAGTATTTTGGGGGCAAATGCAACGTACAGTACAAAATCAACACAGGCTGAATTAATTGAAATTATTGGTCATCAAATCAGAGATGCAGTGATCAAACAATGCAAATATCAGGGAGTGTCGTCTGTAGAAGAAAGTGGATCTTTTAGTGTGGTTGCTGATGAGCTGCAAGAAAGGCTGGGAAAGGAAAAAGAAGTGAGTGTACCAGCTGGGGATGATATTGTGGCAACATTTGACTGCCTATTCAAGACGTGTGTTTGAGACCCCAAAGAAAAGCAATCTCTGTGGAAAGACCTTTCCCAAGTAATGCTCTCCATGATCACAACATTTAACAGACGACTTTAGGGTGAAGTCTCGCAAATGAAACTGGATGCAAACATCAGGAAGCGTCGCCCGTAGAAGAAAGTGGATTTTTTTAGTGTGATTGCTGATGAGCTGCAAGACTGCTCTAACAACGAGCAGTTAAGCTTGTCTATACGTTACATTACAGGTGAAGGAGGTAATTAGTTTTATATTGCATTTGAATTTTACAACTAAATAATTTTCTTTTTAGAAATTATAAATCATATCAGATTTTTTATCTTTGATTTGTATAGCTCTTTAGGCTCTAAAATTTACGGATAACAAGTTCTACAACTTAAGCCTAAGGGAATATGAAAGCATGTATACGGACAAAAGTGGTGCAAACACATATTTTCTACTTCATTTTGTAGTTCAGATGGGATCAAAGTAAGAGAAGACGTTTTAGGATTTGTGGATGTAACCGGCCATGTCACGGGGGAGGATCTAGCTGCAACTATTGTTCACAGTTTAACAGACATGACTCTTGATGTACGGAAAATACGAGGACAGTGCTACGAGGGAGCATGTACATGTAGCGGTTTACAGATTTATTTTCATCACTTTAATGTTATATAAATCTTGCTCCTATCAATACTTTCATTAACCCACATCCTCTATAAATTACATCATGTGATTCGCAAAATCATATCCTGCACGGCTGGCGGTTATGGTGCGTATTTCACTATGACATGTCAAGATTTAAAGGAAGTTTGCCTTTATTTCTATATTTCAATGACTGAATGACGTACACAATATCTTCCTATATAATTTTTTTTTTTTTTTTTTACCAGTGAATATTACGGCTATATTATAGCCCGCATTCCTGTATCATCTCATTCCATGACATAATACAATGCATCACGGTCGTGTTGTTCAACGAAGATCTACAGAAGAGCACATCTTTGAGGAAATATGCTTGGAATATGAAGAGACTCAAAAAATATATTTGCGTTCAAGCAACTTTACCTCCATCAAAATGTCTACTTAGCATGGCTGAGCATTTCATCCTCAGATGCACGCAGCTGAACCTACATGTAGAGACAAAAGATGTACAAAAAAGGGATATCATTGGAATATAGAGCTTAATATTTTGCAATATCACATTGCATGGTCTGTTTTTGGCACTGAAACAGTCTGCAGAAGATGTCATTTTTGGGGGGCAACTAGGTTTAAAAAACAGTAGAAATTTGCTTGACCATTTAGATCTATTTTAATAGGTCTAGGCTTTGAGTAAGGCTAGCTGGTAATCATTAAGTAATCAGATCATATCACATGGTCATACACAAACAAACTGTAATCATACAAAGACATTCAACACACAAACCAGAATCACCGAAAGAAAATCTTATCATCGATTTCACAGTTGGTGAAACTCTTCCAACTATTTGACCAAATTTTCTGTAAAATCACCAACAATATGAATGCGCTGTTTGAAGCATACAGCTACAGTTTACATGTACACCATTATTTGGGGGCTGAACATTTGAGGAAAATATTTTTAGATACATTGTACATAGACAATCATTTACAATTTAAGTTAATTTAAGCTAATATTTGTATAAAAAGTTATAATTTTTAATTTTTGAGCATAGAGTCACTCTTTAGAGCAAGATGTTGTCTTGTAATTCATTGCATTTTTAGGGTGAATATCAATCTATACGCTCAAATATTTCATTTTTCATAGCGATTCCTTAGATTATCAATGATGGATCGAAATATACCAGTAACCATTTTACCTCTACAAAGATCAGTAAACATACCCCAAAATTTCAATTAAATCTAGCAGTAGCAGTCACACTATATATAGGCCCAAGTCATACCCTACAAAATTTGCAAAGGTTTCCACATATGATTTGGGAACAGACTCATCGACACAACTTCGCAACCATCAATTGTGGTTATGACACAAACAAGACAGCCAAACCTCTCTTGTGATCGTCATTCTGGAAACAATGCCTGAGTGACGATGGATGCACTGCCCTGCTGCCATTGCCAATGTTCTCTTCAGAACTTGAATACTCGTGATCCCCATTTTGTAAGCGATGTGAGGAGTGACAATGATTGCACCGCCCTGCTGCCGTTGCTGAGGTTCTCTGCATCCATACCTGCCAACATGTGAAAATAAGAATAATGAATTTTTAGCACGGTATGCCTTCAAACATAAGAAGGAGCGGCAGTGTAACTGGCAATACGCGGTAAATCTGTACCAAATACTGAATACAAATTCGCTGCTCAATCTTGCAGCCATTCAACGTACACAATACGTGAACTCTCAAATCGCGGCACATGATAAAACAAAATTAATCTGACTTTAGCACCAGAAAAAAAAGAAAAGAAAAAAAATTGAAAATCTGAATATTCAGAATTTTCGGGTCCTAAAAATAAAATAAATAAGAATATTCCGGATTATTCGGAAGGGTTTGCAGGTATGTGCATCCCTCAAATACTTGAGCGCCCCTGCTGGCCAAATTTAACCCGTTCCTTCCGGGAACCTGGTATACCAGGCTCCCGTGGAGCCCACTCACAGACGGGAACCTGGTATACCAGGTTCCCATAATAGGCAGGTAAATGACGTCTTTACAGGCCTAAAACTGCCTTTCCCTGCCATTAATTCACTAAACTAGTGTATTTGAGGGTTTATCCAAAGTATATGCTATCATTATCCATTACTCCTGTTTTGTTTACTTTAATATTATTCATTATAATTGTACTTTTTCATAAGCATGTCAAGTTTTCTCTCACATGAAATTCGTACAGCAGCGTATGCAGCTCCGCGATGTCTGTCCCAGAGATATTGACTTTCGCTGAGACCTTCCATGCACAGAATACTGCTGGTATTTCAATTGGGAGCAGCGCAAAGCTTATAACCAAAGCATATAACGGCACGCGCGGAACAATGCACTTCACTGCACTTGAAAGGAAAAGCCAAAGGTCAACTCTCTATTGTCAACAACAATACAAGCAGTATTATAAGTCTAAAGCAAGATGGCGCGACTGCGAAAAAAGTTCTATTCAACTTTGATAAGGCTCGCGAGGCTGTACTCGATTTAGTCTCCGATAACGAGTTTTGATCAGGTGTATTTTGGATTTATTATTATGATATTTTTATCACCGACTCCCCTCCCCCTCCATACAACAAGCTCAGATTTGTTATTTAGTTTGTCTCTTTTTTTGTTTATATTTCTTGGCTAAAGTATGATGTCCTACGTATAATAGTAACGTCAATATATATACTAAACATTTGTGTACAGCAGTTTGATGTAACAGAGATTTACATTCAAAAGTTTTGCTTTTTATAAGTATAGGACAGTAATATTCTTCTCATTTTGACTTTATCGGCCGCTCATTCTCTATAGCGTTGCCTATTTCGTTCCCTATAATATATGTGAGGGGGGGGGGGGTATATGTGACAGGGGATATAAATTATTTGAGAAAGAGGGGGAGATAGAAAGTTATCTCCGATCCCCCCCCCCCCCTCCAGCTCTGATTTTGTTTCTTTTATGTTCGTCTCTTTTTTGTTTGATTATATCTTTTCGCTAAAGTATAATGTCTGACGTATAACATCAGGGATATGTTATAATAATTGATCTCAAGGAAGGGATGATGCCGGCATACAAGTAAATGGAGGAATAGTAGACAACATTATGAAAGATGAAGATGGAAAACGACATAGAAAGAGAGAGAGAGGGAGAGAGAGAGGGGGTGGGCGGGGGCAGGAGAGACAGAAAAGTTGGACGTAAGTTGATATTTTTCTCACCGACTACCCCCCCCCCCCCCCCACACCTCAGATTTTTTCTTTAGTTTTTCTCTTTTTTGTTTGTTTATATCTTTTGGCTAGAGCATAATGTCCGACGGATAATAGTACCGTCAAATATATCATAATAAAAGTTTGTTTATATCAGTTTGATGCAACAGAGCTTTACATTCAAAAGTTTTATTTTGTATAAATATTGTACAGAAATATTCTTCTAATGTTGACATTATCAGCCGCTCGTTTTCTATTTCGCTCCCTATAATAAATATAAGGTATAATGTACATCATCAGGGATAATTTTATGTTATAATAATTAATCTCAAGGAATTTGCTGCCGGCGTACAAGCAAATGGAGGAATAGATAACAATAAGAAAGATGAAAATGGGAAAATCGACATTGACAGATAGACAGAGAGACAGGCATAGAGAGAGAGAGAGAGAGAGAGAGGGGGGGGGGGGGGAGCAGAGAGAAAAATAGAGGGGGGTAGAAAGTTGGACGTAGTCTGTGCTGTATATATTTTTATAGTATTTGTCGCACCACCCCCACCCCCCTCCTAGATCAGATAAATTATATTATTTAGTTTGTCTCTTTTTTGTTTGTTTATATCTTTTGGCTAAAGTATAATGTCCGACGAATAATAGTATCGTCAATATAGCATACTAAATGTTTGTATCAGTTTGATGCAACAGAGATTTACGTTCAAAAGTTTTACTTTGCATAATTATTATTCAGTAATATTCTTCTCATTTCGACATTATCAGCTGCTCGTTTTCTATTTGGTTTCCCATAATAAATATAAGGTATTATGAGTACATCATCAGGGATATGTTATAATAATCAATCTCACGGAAGGAATGCTGCCGGCCTACAAGCAAATGAAGGAATAGAAAACAATATGAAAGATGAAGATGGAAAACGACATTGACAGATAGACAGACGGACAGACAGACAGAGAGCGGGAGAGAGAAAGAGGGGGGGGGGGGGAGAAAGTTGGACGTCACGGTATAGTCTGTACTGTATACATTTTTATGATATTTGTCTCTCCGATACCCCCCCCCCCCTTCAGTTGTGATTTGTTTTCCTTTAGTTTTATGAATGTACAATGTCCGACGTATAATAGTACCGTCAATATAGCATAATAAACTTCTTTTTGAAATATCAATTTGATGCAACAGATATTTACATTCAAAAGGGTTACTTTGTATAATTATTGTACAGTAATATTCTTCTCATTTCGACATTACCAGCCGCTCCTTTTCTATTTCGTTTCCTATTCAAAATATAAGGTATATTTGTACATCATCAGGATTATGTTATAGTCATTTATCTCAAAGAAGGAATGGTGCCGGCATACAAGCAAATGGAGGAACAACATTGGCAGATAGACAGAGAGACAGACAGAGAGAGAGGGAGAGAGGGGGAGAGAAAGAGGAAAAAGAGAGGGAGAGAGAGACACATAAAGAGGGAGAAACAGAGAGAGAAAAAGAGAGAGAAAAAGAGAGAGAAAAGAGAGAGAAACAATCATTTCTCATCATCATCTTTTTCTCTGTGACATTTTAGCATATCACATATTCTTGTTCGCATTCCTTTATCTCTTATGATTGATATTATCTTTGAATGATTGCAAAAACAACAAGACCCCACTCCCCCAAAAACAGAACAACAAAAAACCAGGGTTATACATGTAGGATCATCAATGCTGTAAGCCAGTTCATTGTCATTCAATTATACCCTTACCTTACTTCCGTTCTTCTATTGTTGGAGTTTATAACCATGACAACTACCTTTACATTCGACAACGTTCATTGTTCCTCTTACGTAACTTAGCCGTGAGATCATGGGCCAAAGACATAGACATAGCTCTTTTCACATATTCTATATAGGTCCCAAATACTTGCAGACATTTCTGTGTCATTTTTATTTGTATGTACTTTGTCAATACATACTTACAAACTATAATCGTCAACATTTGCCAATATATTCATACATATTGATATTATATAGCGCCTTTACATAAAACATGATCAAAGCGCTTTACATTAGTAAATAAAACAGAATAATTATTTTGCTCTCCAGGCAATACTTACAAACTATTTCGTTTCCCCTATATCATCTTCCGCTCTAGAATCCTATCTTGTTTATATTTATTTATTGTGTACTTTTCCTTGTCTCCCTCTCCATTATTCTTCTGTTTTTGAAAGAGAAAGTTTCATTCTTTTTATTCTTTCTCTTATAATATTATCCACCTACTTCTAGATGACCCTTTTGTGGTAAAGTATAATGTCCGATGTATATTATTTCCGTCGATATAATGAACGTTTCATTTTATTTTGATGCAACAGAGATTTACATTCAAAATCAAAACTTTTACTTTCTATAATTTGTGTACAGTAATATTCATTTTGACATTAACAGCCGCTCGTTCTCTATTTTTGTTCCCTAGTATTTAAGATATATGTTTTCATCATCATGGATATGTTATCATAATTTATCTCAAAGAAGGAATGATGCCAGCATACAAGCAAATGGCGGAAAAACATTGACAGATAGAGAGAGAGAGAGAGAGAGAGGGAGAGAGAGAGAGGGAGATAGAAAGTTGGACGTAGTCTGTACTGTATTTATTATTATGCTAGTTGTCTATCTGATCAGCCCCCCCCCCCCCCCCCCCCCCCCCCCGTTCCGAATGTTTCCTTAGTTCTTTAAAAAAAAATCTTTTTGCTAAAGTATAATGTCCGACCAAGGAGTTTTCCTTCGTCCGACGTATATTAGTTCTGTCAAAAAAGATTGCTTCATATTGATTGTATGCAAAAGAGATGTTTTTATATCCAAACTCCTACTTGTTTAATTATTGTACAGTAATATTCTTCTCATTTCGATATCAGCCATTAGTTCCGTTTTTTTCTTATTTTAAAAATATTGTATAATAATTTTTCTCAAAATCGGAAGGAACAATTTCGGTATAAAAACAAATAGCGGAACAGAAAGCAGTACCAGAAGAAAGGCGGAAACTGGCGTTGAGAGAGAGAGCGAGCGATCAAGAGAGAGAGAAGCAAACATTTCCCCTATCATCTTTTTGTCTGTGACATTTTATTTAATCACATCCTCTTGTTTATTCCTTTATATTTCCATGATTGTAATATATTTGCATCAATATTTTAGATAGGGTAAAATCTGGCTATGCGTTATGATTAACAATTCTTATTTATATGTCGAAACGTGCTTTAGGAAATCGCGGTACAGAAAACAGTATGAAAGAGATGAAGTATAATGAACGGTTTTAGAGAGTGAGAGAGAGAGAGACAGAGACAGACAGACAAGACAGAGAGAAAGAGGGAGAGAGAGAAAGTTGGGCGCATCGTTATATAGTCTGTACTGTATTTATTAGTATGCTATTTTGGCTCTCCCTTTACCCCCCCCCCCCCCCCCCCCCCCCGGGTTCTGGATTCTTCTTGAGTTTCATTTGATCATGTTTATATATTTTCGCTACAGTAGAATGTCCGACGTAAATTATAACAGTCAACTTTGGCTGATAAACTATTTTAAAGTGTTTTTTTTTTTTTAAAGTGTATTTTCTCATAAAATCGAGTATCAAAATAAAAGGAGATAAATAAGAAGAATAGAAAGAAGAAGAAAACGAAAAAGAAGGAGGAGGAATAAGAGTGAGAAGGGAAAAAAAAGATAGGCCTACGGAGGAGAAAGAAGAAGAACAAAATAAGGAAGTAGAAGAGGAAGAAAAGATAACGAAGAAAAAAAAACTACCTACGGAAGAGCTGAAAGAACTTAGGGGTTGGAGCACGGCAGATTGCCAAATGATCTGCGCATGCGCTAAGTTCCTGCTCGTCAAATTCGAAGCGACTGACCAGGCTTTAGGTCGCTTCAACGCACACGCATTGTGCCGCGCGCTGAACAATCGCACGCTACGGCAGCGAAGGACTCGAGTTTTCGATTTTTAATCTCGTTTGTGGGGTGGCTATTACGCTGAATAATTTCGGAAGGAACGGGTTAAAGTTCAAATGTTCAGATTACCTGCTGTACTTTGATAATGTACTGTTCTCTTGTGACAGTCTTCTTGTAAATGATGTGATGGGTGTCAATTCTGCTATGAGTTGTTCCATTTCTCAAGCACTGCGCATGAACACTGGTATCCCTCGGTTGAATTGAGCAACTTCACGATCAGATGTGCAGATTCCTTACAAGGCTTGTTGCAAATATTCGAGTGAAATACCCAAGGGCAGCATACATGTCTAGTTTCTGTTCCTCAAGTGGATGTAGCTAACTCACTCCTTGGGGCAACTTGGCATTTGCAGCAATGCAGCTCTTCTGAATCATGATGCCCAGATAACTGTAGGTATTGTGAAAGCAAAATGAACATATGGAAAAATGGATAAATGTCAAACTCAAAGTCAACATAAAGGAAATAAAACTGTTTTATTATGCAGTATCTTTTTTATTGTGACAAAACGTATCTTTCAAGATGTTAAGATATCCAAAAAACAATATACCCAACACCAGTTTGCTCAGTAATGAACAAAAAGATTTAAAACTTCGATAGCAAAATTTTTAAAAAGCATGATAGGCCTACTGGATTGAAAATGACCAAGATGAAATTTTAAAAAATGCCAATTGATGGTTTCATTATAACACTCAATGGAAGCAAATATTTTGATCAGCTTCACACCATTATTTTCTGTCTTCTAGTCTATTCTCGCTGGAACAGCTGTAGAGTCTATGCAGGGACATGATAGAGAAGGACTGGAATCAAGCCGCTCTCCTTTGACCCCATGCTCCAAACCGCCAAAAAGTTATGTGCTAATCTGGTGTCCAGTCTGCTTCGTTCCGCCGTACAGCAATCATAAAAGGGAGCGCTAGCTGAAGACACTAGTGAGCCGCGCTACACTACACATGTACATCGATGCTACATACTCGCAGCCTAGCCACGTTGGCTAGCTCCGCGCATGGTATAGGCGCAAGCCAAATGGAGTGAGCTAGCTAGCTAGCCTTGGAATTGCAGAGCAATATGGTTGAGATTATTCCTGATTAGTTTTAATTCCAAGGTATAGATCGATGGGTTTAACAATAGTGAAGTTTATTTGCTCACAATTTAATTTCAAGCTATAAATCTAAGTATGCAAAATATAGATTGCTTGGGTTTTATCAACACATTCCATGATAAATCTAACCTCAATTCTGTCCACGACCTCGTGTAAAAAAGACGTATCGGCACGTAAATATTGACCTTGGCTGAGAGGTCTATTTTGAGATTTGAATGCGAGGAGACAAAATGCCGCCCATTTGAACCCTTGAACTTTGTTTGAACTAAGGCCCGGCGCGCAAATCAGACCTTGGGTGTTGATAAACAAAGATGAGGAAAGATGGAGACAAGATTGGGTGAGGGAGAGGAAGAGGAATGGGTACACTTGGAAGATGAAAGATAGAGGGAGGGAGGGAGAGAGAGAGAATAGATTGATGGGGGAAGTCTACGAGAGTCAAAATTGGGGCAGATGTGAAAATCAATTGTTAATAAAGACGATAAAGTTTCAAGTTATTAATTTAATACCCATGATTCTTTTTATGAAATTCTAATCGTAATAATGCGAAACTAATCTTGTCTGGTGTTCCTATTAATTAGACAGTCATTTCGAGCTCATCAATCTATTTGCGGTGTAGGCCTGCCGCCTGTGTGGTTGTGCCTGTTTGAAAGAGGCCTTAGCTAAATGACATGTCAGTTATTTTTTTGACAATTGAAGCAATGATTAATTTGATTCTAAAATTCAGCAATTTAATTAAAAATTATTATGATCCATATGATTGAGGAGTCATGATCAGATCACGATACCCGTCATGATAGAGAATTATCTCAGTCGTAATTTCAGAAGTAGGCCTAGATCCCTTATCTTCAGTATTCTTCACAATTCAATTTATATAACTAGATGGAATTCGACTGCGCGCAGTCGAAAATGATGCCTCCGTCATAGGGCAATTTTACAAACCGAAACGGAAGAAATTTTTCAAATTCAAGTTCAATTGTAATCCATTAACATGTTCTCAGAATATCGTGATTACAAGCAATTTCTCATATACATATATGACCCTTTGATCTTTGACCTCATGACCCTAAAATCTACTCAGTTCATTGGCTCTGCAAGATTTCCTGAGTTAAATAGTAATCCATCTGTCAGTTCTAATGAGAATGCGTCCACAAGCTATTTTTGCATACATAATGAGCCCATGACCTTTGATCTTATGAACCATTCATTGGCTCTGCAAGATACATAAATGATCTAAGTTTGGCAGGAATCCATCAATCTGTTCTAATGATAATACGATCACAAGCTATTTTTGCATACATGAGCCGCATGACCTTGACCTTTACCTCATGACCCCAAAATCTAATCAGTTCATCAGCTCTGCAAGTAACATACATGACCTAAGTTTGGCAGGAATCCATCAATCAGTTCTTGAGATAAGGCGATCACGAGCTGTTTTTGCATACACAATGTGCGCTGTGACCTTTGACCTCGTGACCCCAAAATCTAATCAGTTCATTGGCTTTAAGTGAAAATTCTCCAGTGGTTCTTGAGATATCGCGATAACGATCTCAATGTATGGAATTTCATAAGTTGACCTCTGTGACCCTTGACCTTTGACCTGCGTGCTCCAAAATCTAATCAGATTGTCTTCCGATGGTGATACACACTATCATTAAGTTTGAAGTTTAAATCTCCAGTGGTTCTTGAGATATTATGATAACAATCTCAATGTATGGAATTTCATAAGTTGACCTCTGTGACCCTTGACCTTTGACCTACGTGCTCCAAAATCTAATCAGATCGTCTTCCTATGGTGATACATACTATCCTTAAGTTTGAAGTTTTTACATCTCCAGTGGTTCTTGAGATATCATGATAACAATCTCAATGTATGGAATTTCATAAGTTGACCTCTATGACCCTTGACCTACGTGCTCCAAAATGTAATCAGATTGTTTTCCTATAGTGATACACACTATCACTAAGTTTGAAGTTTAAATCTCCAGTGGTTCTTGAGATATCATGATAACAATCTCAATGTATGGAATTTCATAAGTTGACCTCTGTGACCCTTGACCTTTGACATACGTGCTCCAAAGTCTAATCAGACCGTCTTCCTATGGTGATACATACTATCCTTAAGTTTGAAGTTTAAATCTCAAATGGTTCTTGAGATATCGCGCTAACAAACTCAATACAAGGAATTTCATAAGTTGACCTCTGTGACCTGTGACCTTTGACCTACGTACTCCAAAATCTAATCAGATCGTCTTCCTATGGTGATGAATACTATTCCCGAGTCTTAAGTTTAAATCTTAAATGGTTCTTGAGATATTGTGATAACGGTCAAACGGGACGGACGTACGGACGGTACGACGTACGGACGGACAACCCGAAAACATGATGCCTCCGGCACCACCTTCGGTGGCGGAGGCATAAAAATGATGCTAAAAATACGTGGAAGATTATTAATAATGTCCTGAAAAGTTAAACGAAGACTATTCACATTGAGAGTGTGATTGATGATGGCGTGAAGATTCAAAACTCCTGATTTAAGCTGAATCTTTTAATTCTTTTTTTTTGTTCAAATAGGGCCAAAGCTAGCTGAGAAAATACCCACATCTGGTAGACCCTTTCATTCATTTCTCACAAATTCCAACCAAAGTTCATTATTTTTAACTCCAACAGACTTTTCTGAATTAATTAGTATTGTCAATAATTTTAAGAATAAACTAGATGGAACTTTGACTGCGCGCAGTCAAAAATGATGCCTCCGCCATAGAGCAATTTTACAAACCAAAACAGAAACAATCTTTAAATTTAAGTTTGATTGTAATCCATCTGTCGGTTTTAATGATAATGCATGCACAAGCTACTTATAGGCATACATATTGAGCTATGTGACCTTTGACCATCCACCTGGTGACCCCAAAATCTAATCAGTTCATTGGCTCTGCAAGATACATACATGACTTAAGTTTGGCAGGAATCCATCAATCGGTTCTTGAGAAAACGCGATCACGAGCTATTTTTGCATACATAATGAGCCCTGTGACCTTTGACCTTGGATCTCGTGACCCCAAAATCTAATCAGTTCATTGGCTCTGCAAGATACATACATGACTTAAGTTTGGCAGGAATCCATCCATCGGTTCTTGAGATAACGCGATCACAAGCTATTTTTGCATACATAATGAGCCCTGTGACCTTTGACCTTGGATCTCGTGACCCCAAAATCTAATCAGTTCATTGGCTCTGTGAGATACATACATGACCCAAGTTTGGCGGGAATCAATCAATCGGTTTTTGAGATAACGCGATCACGAGAACGGGACGTACGGACGTACGTACGGACGGACGGACAACCCGAAAACATAATGCCTCCGGCTACTTTGTAGCTGAGGCATAAAAAAGTGCAGGTGCTGATGGCATAACTAATTTTCTTTTAAAAAAGGTAATCGGTGTGATTGCCCGTCCTCTTGCTCATATTTTAAATTTATCTTTACTAAATGGTATTGTACCTCAAAAAATGCAAATTGCTAAGGTGGTTCCTATATTTAAATCTGGTAGTAAAGATGACTTGGGTAATTATCGCCCAATTTCCTTGCTTTCTTCGTTTTCAAAAATCTTAGAAAAGCTTATATATACTCGTACCTTTAAATTCATATCTAAATTTAATATATTATCGTCATCACAATATGGTTTCCGACGTAAACACTCCACACCTCGTGCATTACTCATGTTCATTAATAAGATTGCATGTGCTATTGATAATATGTCCCATACTATTGGTATTTTCCTGGACTTCTCCAAGGCCTTCGACACAGTTAACCATGACATTCTATTATATAAACTATCCCATTATGGGATCAGAGGGAAGGCCTTGGAGTGGTTCAGGAATTACCTCACAGACAGAATGCAATATGTTAATTTAAATGATCATGACTCATGTCTACGAAATATCACTTGTGGTGTCCCGCAAGGATCCCTCCTTGGTCCGCTCTTGTTTCTACTTTACATTAATGATTTCCAAACTTCGTCCCCCATTTTGTCATTCATACTTTTTGCCGATGATTCCAATATTTTCTTTACTCATCCAAATCCCAATATTATTGCTGACGTTGTAAACAATGAATTACTAAGTATCTGTTTTGGAGTGGATTAATGCCAATAAATTATCTCTTAATTTGACTAAAACGAACTATATGCTTTTCAGTAACTCCATAACATTACTACCTGGTAACATTTCCATTAATGACACAAACATTTTATTTGTTGAACACACAAAATTTCTTGGTCTTGTTATAGACTGTAAACTTAATTGGAAAATGCACGTTGGAAATTTATGTAAACTTTTATCACGAAATACTGGCGTCATCAACAGACTTAAACACTTCTTTCCTCTTGATGTCCTGTTGAATCTATACTCCACCTTAATTTTCCCTTATTTAAATTATGGTATTTTAGCTTGGGGCAACTGCTCCAAGACTCAACTGCATAGTTTATTGGTCATTCAAAAAAGAGCCCTGAGAAAAATTCACAATGTTGGTTTCCGGTCTCATTCAAACATCTTATTTTTCAACAATAACCTTTTACATGTGTCTGATATATTTCTCTATAATTTGGGTATTTTCATGTATCAACTTACAACAAATGATTTGCCTGATTCTATTGCTTCTCTTTTCACTAAGAACATGGATATTCATTCATACCCTACCAGGAAAAGGAACGATTTTCACATCCCTCGTTTACGCACTTCATTTTCTCAAAAAAAAATTGTGTATACTGGTCCGTCTTTTTGGAACAATCTTCATCCTGATTTGCTTCACTCTTCTTCTATTCATCAATTTAAATATAAACTCAAGTTACATTTGTTGAATGCATACAATAATAATGATGATTAGACATTTCATATATAATGTTCTTTTTTCTTATAACGTGTACCATTTTTCAATTCATTTTACAATTCATTTGCTATGTTAGGCGTTCTTTTGCCTGTGTGACATAACGATGCATTTTAACAGGAAAGGAATGAATAATTCATGATTTCTATTGTTCGGTTTTTGTAAACGTTCAGGTGGTGCAAACATGTGTGGTAGAAATAGGTGCATACTCTACTATTTATTGGCTTGTTACTCCTCTTCGTTTTAATGTATTTCTTTTTCTTTCTGTATTGTATTGTATTGAACTCGCAAACAATTATTTGTCAAATTACTGCCGTCTTAATTTTAATCGTATACCTCTCTCTACAGTAAACATTTTCTGTCCCTGTTATTTTTCAAGCCTCCCAGGAACCTATTCTTTACAAGCTCTGCTTTTCTATAGGTTCCTGCACATTTCACATTTTGTACTTTTGTCTAGGTTTCCTTTAAATGATATTAGTTGCCAAAACGAATGTGATGATTACCTTGTCAATTGATATAATCATTTTCTTTTTAATTATGAAACAATATGTCTTCTATGTATATTTTGTTATCTGTAATATTTCTGCATGTGAAATGTGAAATCAATAAAACTCAACTCAACTCAACTCAATAAACTCTTCACTAGCTCGAGATTACCAAATATCCCGCTATTATATTGACTGCCTAATTCAGGGCAATACGACTTGTCATATATCACCTTCACCTTTGGTTCGGGCGATATATGTCATATTGCCCTGAAGGCAGTCAATATTACTTAATTATTAACCTTGGTGTATCATTATCAAAGTACTTACATATAATGCTCCCTTCCGAGTAGATCAGAAGTCGTTCCATGAACTGGTTCAATTGCTAGATATCCACTTGGAATAAGGAGGTATCCCGGTGTGGGGAAGTCATGATCATAGTATTGAGGTTTATCATCAACAGGGAAATACCTAGAAAGGATAGAAGTTTAACTTTTAATATATTTCTTAAGGATATTAATTGGTATCCCTAGTTCTGGGGATGAATCATTGCAAAACACCTGAAAAAGATTGTTTAGTCCAGAATATCACTATCTACCACCTTTCACAGAAAAATAGAGATTCAATTCCTACACCCACCCACCCACCGATCGGAGATGAATATGGGATGCAATATGTTTTCAGTGTTTTCCGTCGTCTATCCCGTTTTCATTCTCACTGTATTCTGCTGCCATTACATCCATGTAGATATAGTACAGGTTAATAGGTCATATCTCCTTTCACACAGAGTCATGAATGTTAAAAGGGTAGTCCACCCTGACATCAAGTTGATTGGATTAAATAGAGTCAAATGAAACAAGCAAAACTGAAAATGTCATCAAATTCGGATGAAAAAATAAGAATGTTACATAGGTCTAGATCTAATATTGAAGTCAGGGTTCATACACAAAAATTAATCGTTTAGCAATTAAAATTTGAGTGAAGTCATGCATTTTTATTTTGAGGTTGCTATTTGTACTGAATAGTAAATTGAATAATAGATTTGACATTGGAGAGGCAAGAACCCCAAAACACCACCAACAACGTACCTGTTAATTCTAATTCTGCGATCAACAGCTGGTGTCTTTTCGCCGACTTTAAGTTAGTTTTTATTATCTGAACATAGTCGTGATGAAAGGATGCCATCTCCTTGGCGTACTTTACTCTAGTAGAGTAGAAGTGACTATTATTGGCATTGGTCACTCTGGCTGAGTTGTCCATCGACTCCATCGACGAAACTCTAGCGTTGCTAAATTCCTTGTACATGTAGATCTAGATCTAGTCTTCTGATGCTTTGAAGCTTATTGGGTGTAGCCATCCAGTGAGCAATGGTGTTACGGCCTGGAGAGAAATATATACCAGGGCCCTGTATTACAAAGAGTTGATATCAATCACAACTATGTACATAAGAGACTGCAGACTTGTGATTGATTTTAGGGACTTGATATTGATTCGGATCAATATCAACTCTTTGTAAGACGGGGCCCAGGAGAGAAATATATTAATAAGTGTTGTAACATCACAGATATCTCCAAGTCCGTTTAACCGCCAGTCAAAACCGGATGGTTTTCGGTTAAACGATTAAAAAAATTAAAATGGTTTTTCTTTTGGGGGGGGGGGGCGAATCTGTAGGCAGCAAGCCAGGTATGTGTGAAAAAACCCACGCTGGAAGGACTTTCAGTTAACTGCGAGGTGCAGTTGAAGGCACCGATTCGTGCTTGTGAACTTGTCACAAAAACTGTCATTTTTAGAAGAATGTGTTAGTAGGATGTCTGATCGCGCACTCAGTTTTGTGTGATAAAATCCTTCCCATAGACTTTGCACACATCCCTAAGCAGTCCATGTGCATTGCCAAAATGAGATTCAAACCAATAATTGCTCGTGATCCTGAAGGTGATAGAATCTACTCAATAAGTGAGGTGTCATACATGTATGAAAGAGCAGGTTTTTCTCCATATTCCCCATTAAGGCCATAGGGGGCCACCCCCAAAATTCTAAAAATATCTTGCTCAAAACAGTGATTTAAACATTGTTTCCATGGTAACTCAGAGATTTACCGATTTCACGAAGTGCTCCCCTGGCCGAAGGGATAGATCTAGATCTAAGTTGGGCCAGCTGTAAAGAATATGGCGCTAGTGTAGTTTCGTATCCATTTTTTTAGCAGTTTCATATTCATTCTTAGCAAAGGGCTTTTAGCCCAATTTTTTACTAATTTTAATCATAAAATCTAAAATTATGCAAGCTTCTCGTATCGTTTATGGTATCGTGCATGTGCGTAAAATACCATAAAGCATACGCGAAGTTTGCATAGACTGATAGCTTCAGTTTGAGTTGCAGAGCTATATAGCTCGGAGACGGTATGTACTGAGCGACGACGTCGACATCGAAGCCCCAAACGGAGGCTTCCCGATGTCGGATGTGATCCAAATTCAGGTGGAAAATGCAATAGACTAGGGTCTATATGATTATGATTAAAATTAGTAAAAAATTCCCTTGCTAAGAATCGATATTAAACTGCTAAAAAAACTGCTAAAAAAAACGGATACGGAACTACACTAGCGCCAAGAATATATTCTAGATCTAGAGTCTATCCTTGACCATCTTGGACCTTGCACTTATTTTTTCTCTAGATCTAGTCCCAAGGGATCACTAGATTTAGTCTACTCACCCTAGCCCCCAACACAACAGTTGGAAAATACCTTAGATCATCCTACGCTTTGCATATCGTGCTGTGCATTAGCTGTGCAGCTTTTGAGCAAAAATTATAACTCTGCATCAGCGCATGAACCACTTGGGGAATATGGAGAAAAACCTGCTCTTTCATATGACACCTCACTTATCGAGTAGATCTAGATCTATCACAGTATCACCTTCATCATGATCACGAGCCCCATGACATGTTTGAATCTCATTTCGGTAATAAAAACATCGACCAATTAAAATTAGCATGAACGCGCGATGGCAATGCACATGTCATGGTCATGGACTCCATAGCCAGATAGGATGTGTGTAATCTTTATGCCCGGTATGGGAAGGAATTTAGCACACAAAACTGAGTGCGCGACCATGTACCAGGGGCGGGTTCCTAGAAACAGTCATAAGTCTAACTTCTTGACTATCCCATTGAAACCCGTGTTAATTCTATAACACACGTTTCAATGGGATAGTCAAGAAGTTAGACTTATGACGGCTTCTAGGAACCCGCCCCAGACACCCTATCTACTGTCTAGACTACTACTAGCCTATCTAATCTAGATCATCATCTAGTCTCGCCGTATCAGACGTTCTGCTTAGGGTTAGTCTAGCAGCAAAGAAAAAAGCTCGGCACTCCGCCTAGATTATAGGCTACCTATCTACTGGTATAGGCCTAGAGGTTTCTCAATCTCCGAACGTAACATGTGCTCGCTTGTTTTTCCTTACCGCCAAAGGAAGAATGACCCTCGGGATCAGGCTAGGGCGGCTGGCAGTGCCATGCCGCATGCCCGTGAGCCCACCGGGGAAATCCAACGAACATGATGATATCGAGCCCCGTGCTGTCGTCTGCAGCCATAGAGCCGATACTCGTGCTCTCACTCAGTTTTAGTTTTATTTCGAATAACGAGAGCCGTTTTAATGCCCAAAATATTATTATTACCACTGCTGTTTTAATACATACATGGCTTGTTGCTGATTGAGTAACGCGGTCATTTAAGTTATAACGACTCTTGGAATAGCTCATTTAAGCCAAGATTTTTAGCGCCATGCACCTGCACTGGCGCTGGCCTCGAAATTTATAACACAAATTTCATCCAGCGCGACTATGAGGTGCCGTTTGTAGACTTATTATTTACACCAATTATTATTTATATAAATTGATATTTACCTACATTGTATAACAATTATTTATATATGCTGCAGCTGAAAGTGTATAATTATCTATAAATAATGATTTCATGATATCCATTACAGATTTTAAAAAAAAATGATTTCATGATATCTATTATATACAATTAATAATTTCCACATTTATATGATTTTTTTTTTCTTCTTCAATTATTGTCTCTTCTTATACTTACAATAATTGTTCTCAATTATGTGAAACAGTCGGTCGGTTATCACACATGTTCTTTCTCTAGCTTGACCTGTCAGAATGCAGGAGAAAAACGTTTATTAATGACTTGTACAATTACAATGATGTGTTTGGTTACAAACATTCTCCATGTGTACCGTTGCTATAGGTTGCCGCAGTATGGCATGTGGGCCAATGTCATGCACCTATTTGCTATTTAAGATATACAATGCTATTATGGAACTTTCGATTTGCTATTTACATCATTCATTTTACTATCCTTGGTAACACAAGAATTTAAGGAGAGGGAGAAATTAACATACTCCTTTAGCCTGAAACCTTAGAAAAATACGTTTTGGTTGAAGATAACAAAAATTCCACAAACTTCAGACTGCATCTTGCAAATTTCTTCTCTTATAAACATTTTCTTTTAAATTTTTGTTTCCCCCTTCACAGGGTTTTTTATTTTCAAAACAAATTCCATCATATACAGTATATCCATATAATATATACAAATATTTAAAGAAATAATTTCCATACATAATGGCTAAACAACGATAATAATCTTCACGACCCAAAACTTTGTGGCAGAAAAAAAGTATAAGTATTTTAAATATATAAGAAAATACCAAATATAAAATACATCATAATGTACGTGTTGGCACATTTCCAACACTCTCAAAATACTTTGCTAAAGTGGAACCATTTCTTTTTCAATTGATTCTATCTGAGAATTAGTGTTGGGTACATAATTATATTTTTCCATTTCATAATAACGTTTTACAGCTGATAAAATTACAGTTTATTTTGTAATTTGGCTGAAAATATTTCTTGTCCTTATAACCACCAGAATACAGTTGAGTGTATTATTATTGTTGCCGCAAAATCCAAACAATTTATTTGTATTTGTAAGTATGATCCTTTTCGAATTTCAACTATACTTCATTAGATGGTTGTCGATTTGTATCCGTGGTTGGGGGGAGGGGGGGGGGGATGATAGGTGCCAAAATATTTTGAGCAATGGATCAAAGCAACCAAGAGGTAGAAGCGTGTGGCAGGTTGCACCCCCTCCCTTCCAAGTTAATAACTTTTTCAAGTCACCCTCAATAAAGATAACATTTCAGAGAATAATTATAAGAGTGGTACCGGTAATAAAATTAATAACATGCTAAATGTTAGTCCTGACTCTTGCCTGCAGTCATAGGCGCCGGAAGTGGGGGGGGGGGGCAAGTGCCCCCCCCCCCCCCAATCACAAAAGTGGGGGGCAAAAGGCATTTTTGCCCCCCCAAAACGCCCCCCCCCCCCTCCAAAAAAAAAAAAAACAGTAAAGGAGTAAACATGGTTTGTATTTTTAACGCAAAAGAACATAACAATAATAAAAACCTGAATTAAATCACATATACAATATTATTCAAAGAAAAGGAAAGTTCACAGGAATTAAATTTCATAAACATTGCGCATGCCACCTATACGGTATTTACCAACGGAGGTCTTTATAATAGCGATACGCGCATATCGTGGACATATTGTGCAAAAATGGGAAAGCGTGTCTGTTTTTTTGTTATAGGGGTGAGAAGACATGAGCCCCTGAACGCTGGCATACTGATGAGGGGGTGTATTTCTTATTCGATACCAGTGATTTGCAAATGTTGCTGTTATGACATGATTTTTCGGTATTTTTTGTAGGTCATACCTTTTTATGCATTTTTTGGAAAATAAGAAATTCCCTAATGCGCAGTCGGGCTAAAAAAAAACGCTTATTTAGAAACTTTTATATCATGGTCTGCAAAGTGGCTGGGCTCGAGCCCCCCCCCCCCCCCCCTCACATTTTGAAAAAGTATATTAAAGTGAAAAAAAAAGAAAGACGGGCAGTGACCTGCCAATATCACAAATAAGGTAAAAATGCTCATCTGACCGTAATTAAATACCTAAAAACCCTGAGCTTCCGGGGGCTCTGCCCCCTGGATGCTCATCTGACCGTAATTAAATACCTAAAACCCCCGAGCTTCCAGGGGCTCTGCCCCCTGGACCCCACCAAGGGTTCTTAGGCAGGCCCCTGGATGCTCATCTGACCGTAATTAAATACCTAAAACCCCCGAGCTTCCAGGGGCTCTGGACCCCACCAAGGGCTCTAAGGCGGGCCCCTGGGTGCTCATCTGACCCTAATTAAATACCTTAAAAAACCTGAGCTTCCGGGGGCTCTGCCCCCTGGATGCTCATCTGACCGTAATTAAATACCTAAAACCCCTGAGCTTCGGGGGACTCTTCCCCCTGGACCCCACCAAGGGCCCCAAGACGGGCCCCTGGATGCTCGTCTGACCGTAATTAAATACCTAAATCCCCTGAGCTTCCGAGGGCTCTGCCCCCTGGACCTCCACTAAAGGCCCTAAGGCGGGCCCCTGGATGCTCATCTGACCGTACTTAAATATTAAAACATCTGAGCTTCTGGGGGCTCTCCCCCCCCCCCCTTCTTGAACACGTCAATGGCTTAAAGAGGGCCTCTGGATGCTCATCTAACCGTAATTAAATACCTAAAATCTCTGAGCTTCCGGGGGCTCTGCCCCCTGGACCCCACTAAAGGCCCTAAGGCGGGCCCCTGGATGCTCATCTGACTGTAAATAAATACCTGAAACCCCTGAGATTCCGGGGGCTCTGCCCCCTGGACCCCACCAAGGGCCCTAAGGCGGCCCCTGGATGCTCATCTGACCGTAGTTAAATATTAAAACCTCAGAGCTTCTGGGGGCTCTCCCCCCCCCCTGGAACATGTCAATGGCTTAAAGAGGGCACCGCGATGCTCATCTAACCGTAATAAATACCTAAAGTAAATACCTAAAGGGGCTCAGCCCCTTGACCCCCTGCTGAGGCTCACGCCCTGGACCCCACGCCAATTTACGCCTTTCTTGATCGTTAATACTCCACTTTGAAAAATGTAACGTGTAAGATGGTAAGGTGGTGATGCAGATTTTTCGTCTGCCCCCCCCCCCTTCCGAACGTTTTTTCTCATTACGTCACTGCCCCTGGAAGGTGAGCCCCCTGGAATCTTATAAAGAGACAAACCCAATCCTAATGGGGGTATAAGCACATTGTCATAACGAAAGACTGAAAAGACCTTTGATAAGCAACAAAAGTATATCATCTTTAGATGCGTGCAAGCGTAGCAAGCGAACTTTGGGGGAAATTGCTCTTACTCGATTGAAATTAGCTAGGGCGCGTTTAAGGATGAGAGGAAAAGGGGACACTTATCAGGAAAGAAAAGGAGCATATGCCAAAGTACAAAGAGTTATTATCAGAGGTGATAATGGGGCATTTTTTACACCCTTAAAAAGAGGCACTCACCAGGGATGAAAAAGTCAGTCATAGAAAATGGGTATTTGTTGACGGAAAAGGGGCATTTATAAGATATTATTATATATTGTTAAAAGGGAAATTATCAGAGGTGAAAAGAGGCACTTATCGCATTTGAAAAGAGGCAATGACCAGATATGAAAAGGGGCACTTGTGTGAATGAAAAAAGGGCACTTGTAATGAAGGAAAATATGCATTAGTTAAAAAAAAGTGTGCACCGATCAGATTTAAAAGGGGCATTTATCAGAGGTGAAGGGGGCACCTATCTGAAGTGAAGAGGAGTAACTTCTCGTACCTGAAAAGGGTCAATTACCAGAGAGGGGGCACTTATGAGAAGGGGAAGGGGCTCTTTTTTTAATGGGGAACTTATCATTAGGAAAAGGGGCACTTATTAGAAAGGGAAAATGGCACATGTGAAAATAAAAGGTGCGCATATCCGAGTTTAAATAGGGGGTAATTATTAAAAGGGGAAGGGGCACTTGTCAAAGTAAAAGAGTCACGTACCGCTCTGTTTTAAATAGGACAATTATCAGAGGTGAAGGGGGCACTTATCAAAAGTGAAAAGAGGCAGTTCTCGTACCTAACTAGGGGCACTTACTAGAGATTAAAACGGGCACTTATGCGAATTTGTGCGTGTGTGTATGTATGTGTGAGCTTGGGTGTGTTTAGTACAACTTTTTGAGTTAGATGAAATTAAAGCTTTAGAATGGCGAGATATATTTGTTGGGTTGGTAGGTAGTTCATATAGAATTAAAATGTGTAATACTATCATTTTCATGGTGAAGTATGTTACATTTATGTCAAGATCAGGGGGGCGAGTACCAACTTTAGAAAAGATGAAAAAAAAGCATTTTTAAGTATAAGGATGAGGAAAAGAAAATAGCAATTAGAATGGGAAAGCTGGGATCACATTTCTTAAAGTGGGAGCAGCTTAAGATTAATTAAGATTTGTTTTCTTCTCCACCGTGAGCCTGTAAGAAGTGTAACTCTATTTTGCGGCCTGGATAACATTTACAATTGACATATATATTATGTTTAGGTACTTATACGTTTACTTTGTTGCTAAGTTATATATACTGCAAATAAGTTTTTTTTATAATAATGTTTATGTAAAAGCAATCAATGTTGAACACTTTTATTCAATTGTATGTTATGGTTTGTATTACACATTTGGAGAAATAAAACAAAATTGTTTAATTTTTTTTTAAAAGTGTTGATGAGGGTGGTGGGAATTTGTTTAACGGGGGAGGGGATGGGAGAATAGACAAACATTTTCTCTCTATTGATCATTCATATAAAAATGTTTTTCTACACAGCTTATAAATATGTACTTTTGTTTCTTTTTATTATTGCAATTTATGTTGGATCCAAAATATAAATGTACAATGTATCCAATTTTGTTCAGAATGATTTGTACTCTTTGAATTCTCTTTCTCTTCTTCATAATCCCACTTTCTCTTTTTCTTCCCTTTCTTTTTCCCTCCCTTCCTCCTATCCCATCTTTTTCTCTTCTTCTCTCCCTTCCTCTTCTTCAAACTCTTATTCTTCTACCTAATCCCGCTCTTTCTCTTCTTCTCTCCCTTCCTCTCTCATTCCCCCTTTTCTCTTCTTCCGACTATTTCTCCCCCTCTCTCCAAAGCTCAAATAGACAGGTATCAATGTAAACTTACCATTTCTTAAGACTTAAAAGGGCTTTAGGCTGCAGCCCACAAGACTGACAAGCTGGTCTTGTGACCAACTTGACAATTTCTTTTAAAAATTCCTGTTCCTCCAAAAACATATCAGGGAAAATGTCTGATTTAGGGATTTCAACAAGCCTTTTTGATTATGTTGTTATTCAATTTCAAGATATTATTTAAGATATCAACCCCCCCCCCCTCCCCCCTAAAAAAAAAAAAACTTTACAAAATTGTGTTCATGACCATCATTCATATACTTCACAATAACAACAATATATTTAAAAACAAAACAAAACACACACAAACATAAACATAGAACAAATTTTGCAATTTATAAAAATATAATTTATTGATATTGCCAACCTACAGCTTGGGAGGCTTTGAAAACAAATAATCTTTCAGTTCCAGTACAACCAATCATTTCTTTCAATACATCAATGTTCATTTATTGAAAACATTACATGATTGCAAAGACTTTCGAAAAATCAACCTAAAGCAATCACCACTTAAAATGTGGGACCATTCTCCATTACAATGAAATATCATGTAATCTGAACATGATTTCTATGCGACATACAGTAGGTACAAATATACAATCAAATATACAATCAAATATATTCATTGTTAGATCATAGTACTAGGCCACATAATCATTACCAACTGTACATTTAATGAAAAGCAATTTTACCCACACATAAATACCGGTACATGAATACACTTTAACAAGAACACATGACACCTGTAGGATTGCATCTTTTTAGAAATGGAATTTGAAATAATAAAGGTTATTTCTTGTACATGTTTGCAAATAAATGTTGAAAAGAAGGTATACATGTATACAGTTATACACATTACACAATTTTAGGAAGAACCCCCCCCCCCTCCAAAAAATAAAATAAAATTACTCACTGTCTGAAATGATTGTCTTTCATATTCATAACACTATATTTCACCTTGATTATTTTGGAAAGGAATTATGCACAGGCAAAGATTTAAAAAATGTTCTCTGAGTAAAGAAATGTTGAGTTCACAAGAAAGACCAAAACACAAGCAATATCATTATTGACTAGTGCTGTAGTCAAACGTTTAACCGTCCGGTATCCGACCGCCCATGGCGGATTCCGTTTTCAATTGGACGGTTTCGTTTACCCGTTTTTTTTTTTTTTTTTTTTTTTTTTTTAATATTTTTTTTTAAAGTTTCGATTTATGCCCCTACACCTGGCACTATGCCTGGCAATGTCTCCCAGCTCAGTAATCTGTGTGTTAACTCACCACTCTAAAACTAGAACAACACTCCAATTTGTCTGTCATCTTGGTTTGAAAGTAATCTTTGTAATAGATCTCAATATGTAATTTATAATAATAATTCATCCAACTTTAACACATGGCCTACCACAAGGTTCTATCCTAGGTCCTCTACTGTTTTTACTTTACATTAATGATCTTACACATTCCTCTAAAATCGACATTGTTACTATTATTTATGACAAGTTCACAAGCACAAATGAAATTCCTTCCCGCTTTTTCACACGGACCTGGCTTGCTGCCGACAGAGTCGGTGAAGAAAGAAAAAAAAAAAAAAAAAAAAAAAAAAAGAAAAAAAAAAAAAAAAAAAAAAAAAAATCGTTTTTTTTTTTATTTTTTTTTTTTTTATAAATAAATCGTTTAACCGAAAACCGTCCGGTTTTGACTGGCGGTTAAACGGAATTGGAGATATCCGTGATGTTACAGCACTATAATATTGACAGTAAGAAAGATCCTTATTATATAAAAAAAAAATGATCACACTACAAACAAAGTGCAGGTTTCTGATATAAATTGATAACAGTCACTTCATTAACTACCCCATACATTTTTATTTAAGTGGAGACAAATACAGGATTCAACTGTTACTAATTTTGTATGGATCACATGACAGGCAGGAAGAAAAAAGAAAGAAAGGATCATTCTTATTTTCCTATTTAAAAAGGAGGCAACATATTTACCGGTACTCATACATTTAAAGTAGAAATTTATACAATTTAAAAAGTAATATATCTTAAAGGGAGTGTAGCATGGCAAAGACTGGTTAATGCCATCTACGTCTTCTTTTGGACAACTGCACGTTGTAACAGAGCGAACAAAAATGTAACAGTTTTACCATCTTAAGAATAACAGACAATACAATTTTGTTAGACATTATTGACTTGAGTAATCAAATTCCAATGATGAAACATATTGGTCAGGAATTTAAAAGAACCCACACAAGATATACATAAGTGATTACCAAACCATTATTATAAAAACCAGTGTAAAACCAGAAACTTGCGAGAGTTTCATGCTCTAAATTTTCTATACATACACACCAGTGCACATATTTTTTGCTATTAAAGATTTCATTCAAAATAATTTATTACATAAAAATCAATGTAAATAATTCCATACAATTACAAATCTTTATTTTGTTTTCATAACACAAATAAATCATTCACAAAACAGTGAGCAAAGAAGGAGAATAATGGAATGAAATCACTAAGTTTTTCTAATAATAATAACATACTGAGCTTAGTTATTACCATCATTCATGAAAAATAACATAATACATATTTGTATACAATGCAACCTCCGTTAATATCCCTCCACTCCTTCTACTGCTTTAACCCCCCCCCCCCCCCCCCCCAGTAAACATTCACATTCACACTCACAAACATACACAGATTCACACGCGCACAACACTGGACACATCATACCTGTTCACATTCATATCCTTCTTCATTTATCAAAGTTAGTGATACAAATGATGAAGATCCATCCAAAGTAAAAACATTGCAAGAATTCAGAATGAATTTAGACAAATGGCTAACATATAAATGTAGAGGAGCATTCTTTAGGTCAAGACAAAAATGGATGGAATGTGGTGAAAAATCAATGAAGTACTTTCTTCAAGGTGAAAAAAGAAAAGGAAAAAACGAAAGAAATATTCTCTTAAAAAGAAAGAGTGAATAATTCATTTTCTCAATGGGAGTGCAAATCTGGTTAGGTAAATTATACGGAGTGAGAAACAAGCTGAGTGAATTTCAAGTGAATATATAATTGCACATCCTTGACTGGGCCAATAAGAATTAAGCATTTTCCTTTCCCGTGATCACTTTCATCCAATCACAAGCCGTAATTTGCCCACGCTTGAGATGAGCAGGGAATTCGACGTGACGCAATAATACAATAATAATAATACCTGCGCTATTTGGCTCAGCCTTGTTCATCATTTCATTTCATTTCAAAGACTTTATTTTCTGCAATCAAACAAATCAATAATTATACAACAAATATGGATAATTATATAAAACATAAGGTATGCAAACAATATACAAAATATAGAAACAAATGTATAATACATGAGTAAGAGTAAACGTTGGGCCATTGCGTGTATAAAGAAAGAAAGCAGAAGGTCGCCGTTATAAGCAAAAGCTTGAGCAGACGGTCAACCGAGCTAAGAAAAAAATGAGTTGTGAAATATTGGCAAAGTAACAAGAAGAGGGGGGCCATCATCATGGACGTGAGACAATTGGACGTGAGACATCATGGACGTGAGACAATTTCTCGCCTCAAAAAGGAGTAGCAGAGAGAGTGATTCAGGTGTTTGAAGGAAGGCAAACAATACTATAGGTATCTAACTTAAGTCTATTACAAATCTTTTGGCTTTAAGTTAATTAGGCCTTCTGCATTTTTGGATAACTTAATTAGACTACGGATCGAATCCAACCGAGCCAGAGCCTATATCTAACGTTAACTGTTAGTGTACGTTACTACATACCTAACAAATAGCTGTAGATTCTAGAGTCTAGATGGGGGGACCATAAGCGACGCACATTGTTTTCAGAGGCTAAAATTTTAAAAATATTTGTAGGCAAATTTCAATTTCCAGGAGACGTTCCTGAAGACAAGAAATGGAAAGAGAAAGGCTGTCAATAACGGATGTGCTTGTCAGATACCCACGATTCCAAGATATGCCAAGTTTGGTAAGATGTGAATGCAAATAAATAAAATCAAATATAGGTTTTCCCGCCCAACTTCGTAAACTTAGCATCCGAATTAATGTTACGTTCATTCAAGTTCGTGCGAAATTGAATGACTATGTAGATCAACATTCAAAAAGCTAATTGCGTCATTCAATTTGATTTAGTAGCATGCGATTTCATACTCTTGCCACGGAGACGTGCAAAACGAGCATTCAATTTAGAAAAGCGTGCAAAGAGCATTCAAATTCGCGCCGGACAGACGGTGGTATGTCTTCATGCATTCAATTTCGTGATTAGGCATACATATGTGACATTTGTGCATTGCTTTTCATTTGATGTTAATTTGTCACTTAATATACTTCTGTTTGAATAGTTTCATGCAAAGTTTATTTGGAGGAATGACATGCGTATTCGTTCTGTCATTGCACAGGTAACTGTCCCCAGAGAAGGTGCACAATTGGTGACTTCTCTTCTAAGCACAAGCTATATATAAACAGATCCTGAAGGTAGAGTTCAGGTTTAATAGACATGGACATGATGGAAACAAAATACAATGATGAATAAAGAAAAAGATGTTAAAAAAAAAAAAAATCACCTACTCAATCAAGATTGATCAAAACAAACCATTTAAAAATAACCCCTAAGGCAGTTATAATGAAAAATATGAAGATATAATAAAGAGATGTTTCAACAAAAATAAAGAATGTCGAAAGAAAGAGAAAACATAAAATGCAATATAAATATATCAGACAAATAAGAAGATTTTATAATGTGAAATCATGTCAGAAAAGATCATAGAGAAAAAGAATAAACAAATGAACATGAATATCCGAATGAACATCCAGCCTCATACTTTGATTATGAGGTCTAGTTTTAATTTGAATGACCCGATTGCGAAAGAGGTTGCCCATAGACGAATATGAAACCGCAATTCGCCAAAGAATTCACCTCCCACTGATCATTGGCGAAATTGAATGACCCTTGCGCATTTCCAAATTGACTGAACCAAGCTTTAATTTGAATGTGCATGTTTAGAAAATTCGGTGACTCGAAACGAAATTGAATGCAACAAGTTTCAAAATGAAACAGGGGAGCAACGAGTGGAGAAAATTTGCTCGAACATAAATGCACGTTAATGGAATTGACTGCTGCTTTTACGAAATTGGCCGGGAAAACCTATAATACACAACAGCATTGTACATATCGAACACATAGTATAATTCATGTTACGTTGCGCTAGCTACCGTTGCTAGACGTAATACTGGCGGACGATAGCTGGCTGAAACCATGTTTCGCCAAATGTGTAGTGAGCATTTATTTCACCATTACTGGGCATGTTACGCCCATATAATGGCATATTTATGCACGAGGCGAGGCGATGAAGAAGATTGAAAGTGCAGAAAATGTTGCTTCCTCAGCAGAAAAGCAGATCGTCAAACTAATGCCAACCGAAACTCAGTCATCAGGTATCAATAACATAAAACAGGTTTTTGATTTTAAAGACATTTGGTTAATTGTCTCCTGCTTGTATTAAATAACAGCTAGTCTGTACTTGTAAATAGTTACGCCAGTCAGTCACCTGATAAGATTTGGGGTTTGATTTTTATGAGTTCAAAGGAGAGCCAATTCACATAAATTCTTGGTTCCAGTATACATTCTTCTCCATTTCTAAATGCATTTATACATGTTTAACCAAACTACTTTATTTGACTTAATGCTGTGGAATTGTTTTTATTTATAGAAATTTATATTTGCATTGTGAGATTATTAAACAAATACTTTTATTTTTTTCTGGTAGACAGTATATTTTATAATGACTTTAAAAAGTCATAAGCAGCTGAAGGTAGCAGACGCCTGTATAAGAAAATCTAGTATGTCATGCAATTATGTTTCCTGTATATTGCATGTTTACTCCAGAACCTTCGGCAGAGGATCAGGAGCCTCCAGAAGTTGATGAAGATACTGCAGCTAAAATTGAATGGCTCAAACACAACAAGTAGCCTCGAGAACAGGTTGCTGCCTACACGAAGGAAACAGTAAAGCACCGACAGAAGTGGATAAAAGCACCGACAGAAGTGGATGAAAGCTCATTGGGACAATATCAGCACCACCCTGGCAGAGTATCGCCACATGATGCAAGCAGAGATGGTAAAGAGCTGACTTTTTGACAACGTTTTAATATTCTACCTAAGAGTAACCTAAAGAATTATACTGTTCATGTAGATGCATACACATTCCTAATTTAGCGCTATGAGTATTGTTTTCTTCCATGTATTTGTGTAAGCTAGGTCATCCTATATTTTCAGACTGGAGAATTACCCTTTCAAAATATTTTTTTCATAAATATGTATTTCAATGAACAGGAGCAGTGGTACACTAAAGGGACAGTTAAAAGGCCTGCACACGGTGCATTGGAATGTAGGCTGAAGTATTTACGACGCAGAGAAGATGGCAAGTGAAGATGAGGAGACAGTGGGGAGAGCTATCTACCAACAACTACACTTCCGCCAAAAAATCCTTCAAATAAAAGCACCACAACATGAAATATTCCAGCTTACAACTACCAAAGAGGGGGCAAAAAAGGTCTTCAATAAAGAAAATATGAAAAATCCCCTGATAGAGATCGTAGAAGTCAATAAATTAGAGTGTGTAAAGGCACTTCATACACCGTGCGGTTGTAATTGTCTATTTGGCATTCCATAATTTTATCGTCTGCGAAGATTGTAATTTTTGGCCCAAAACTGGGGCACGTTATGGCGATGGAAAAGGAATTGCATCGTTAATCGGCATATTATTTATGCCTGCCTGAGACTTTGGTAACAAGTGGCACAGTGGTAAGCATAAATAGAACTTTTAGGTTTAATTTCAAGAGAACTCGCTCAGTATGCATACAGCAATCAGTGTTATTCTACTGTAGAACTTCAATAGCTCGTGTATCAGATTGATGCATTGTATGCATAGTGTGCAGGTCTTTGTGTAGTACTATAATTATGAATATCTGTTTGTATGGAAATATACAGAAACTCTTAATCAGTATCGAATTTATTGTGTAATGATAACTCAACTATATTAAACTCAAACCTCAGTCCTGAGGAAATAAGCACTCAAATACGCCAAAACTTGATATAAGATGGTTGACATTACATTTATTGCTCACATAACATTTCTGCAATTACATTGTCTATTTAAGCTGTTTTCGACACCTATTGTATACAGTTAAATACGTTTACAAATATTTCTTATTTGTAGGATATCAGTTTAGAGTTTACTTCTAATTTTCACAACACTTAGTGTATTAAATACTGGACAGTATTGCTATTATGATAATTTAAGTCCAATTACTTTAAATTGAAGTTAATTGTTATTCACCTTAGTATAATGTTTAGACTCATAATACAGTGGAACCTCATTATTAAAGGCACTGATGTGGCAGACTTTACCTATAACAATGTATCTTCTCTCGTCCCAAGTGCCTCGTTATAATGCAGTTGCACTGTAACATGCTTTGATATGATGATATACTTATGTTGGATTTTGTTCATTTGTTTGTTTGTTTATAGTTTTTACGGGAATCTAAGGAACAAAGTGAATCAGCAAGCCAAAGAGTCAGCTTTGACCATGATGAAGAGACTAGATTCAATAAAGCTGTTTTGACTATTGTTTACCCAGTATGAGAACACGTGCGAGCTTTCGTTTGTTTGTCGTCGTAGTCCGGGCAGGCACAGTAAAAACACTTCCAACGTAGCGTCAAAATGGCCTCATCATCATCAACAAGCCTGATTATCAAGATGGAGCCAATAAATAGACGCTAGACATTTGAGTTGAGTTCAACATGACATTTCAGCTGGATGAACCTACGAACATACATATGTAACTACGTTTGGCGACGAGCACAGCTAGAATTGCACCATAACGCATGAATCTCAGAATCTGAGTGGATGTTGATGGACTTTGATTTGGATTGTGAAACGATGTTGTGATCCAGTCATTTCTCATATGTCTCAATAGTTCGAGGTATGTAGAGCTGTGTATGGACGCTATGCAGTTTGATCTACACTAATGTTACAGTTACAATGAATTATGGTTGCAATGCAGCAGTGTCATCGATTTATTATTGAGGTGTATTATGGACGCTAAGCTGGAATCAGCCACAATCGTTATTATACACTGTTATAAAATATGTGGCTTTACCATAATTTGCACCAGCAGTTGGCATGCAGCCATAATGTAACAGGACTAGCGACGGCCTTGATAGATCAAGCCCACAGTCACGTCTAGTTAAGAGTCTAAGGACTAAAGCCCAGTGTAGATGTTAGCGGATCAGCCAAGCCCAAGTTCAAGACTATTCTGTGTCAGCCTCTCGTAGCAGCCCTAGCATAATTTATGAACTAGCCTAATCCAGCTGAAGTCCAGCTTGAACAACAGCCCGGGAATCGGCCCGGTCAAGCCATACAGCCCGGGAGCCAGCGTGGTTTAGTCTTGTACAGTCCAGGTCCAGCCAGGTTTGAACTTGAAGCATAAATCAAGCCAACAACATTGAATTTATAAATGAAACATTGGATCTGAACTTGATGAAATAAAAGTAGTTAGAACCAGAGCTATAATAGGCTCTGTGAAACTTCAAGACTCTTGATAACAAATTAACAGAGGTCAAGTAAAAGTTGAATTTTAATAACTATTTCATGTATAGTAGTCTATTGAAAAGTGTTTCCAATATGATTCTGCAAATACTGCATGTTTTGTTTGCAGGTAGCCAGCATTAGTTTTGTGCTCAAGTGACAAGAAAGTTAAAGGTGTAATTTCATTACAAAGTGATATTGACATCGCAGTTCAGAGTCAAGCAAGGAAGGAGTGTGTGGCGATGTTGAACTTTATCGCATGATCACGTGGTCTGCATTCAAGCCCTTTTGATAAGCGAATTTTGAGGCGTGCGTAAAGGCTTTATTGGGAGATGTAAAATCAAATTACTATGGAGTATTTGTAATTGCATTAGCAAGAAGCATTTTAAGCGGTTTTACATTGATGAGGTTGGTAGGCTTAGCGCTGTAGCTTTGCTTAAATTGATGTTTGATTTCACTCTAGTTGCATGACAATTTAATTTGGTCAATTTGCTGTACAAGGTGCAAGTGCATGGTTTAGCATAAGAGGCCAGCTCCTTATTACATTTCTGTTGTGTCAAAGCCAATTAAACATGGCAGATTCAAGAAAGTCATCAAGGGAGAGGCAGCCTACGGAAAAAATGGCCGCTCTTCAGGCCTCTGAAGAATCAAAGACAGAGCGGAAGTTTTTCAAGATGTATGGCTCCCTTAAGGCCACAGTAAAGGCAGCTAAAACAATCATTAAGACAGAGACAGAAGAAGGTCCCATCAAACAACAGATATCCATACTGGAAGCTGGAGAGAGGGAATTGATGGAAACCTACGAGATTTTGAGGAGACACAAGGTCCCCATAAGAGAGGCCACCACGAGGATGGACCGTGCCAACGCAATGGTCGGAGATAGCCTCAACGCCTTGGAAGAAGTTCTGGGATCCCTAGAAGGTCCTTTTGACGCCGAGGATCGGAAGCAGATAGCAAAAGAATTCTTGAAACAAGAATATGCTTCATCGGTCTTCAGCTCAATTTTAAGCGAAATGGACCAAGGGGTTGAAACCAGCCAACTGCGTGGAGCCACACCAGTAATTGACATTGATAGCAATCCTGGACAGCCTGTAGAATCTCGTAACACACCATCACTTCTTCCTCAAGACAAAATGTACCCAGGAGTTGGAGTAAACCAACCACCTGAAGGTATTCAAGGGCAGTCAGCAGAACCTCCTGCCAAGACGTCACCTCCTTCCCCTCAAGATGAGATGGGCCCAGAGTTTAGAGTAGGCCAGCTACATGATAGTCTACCTGATTCGCATGTGGAACCTCGTGACAAGACACCACTACAGCCGCCTCAGACAACGTCGGTTGACGTCCAGGGCTTATGTAAGGCTTTAGCAGACAACATGTACCACACAAGACTTCCGATGCCAGTGCCACGCACCTTTAGTGGGGATCCGCTCGAGTTTGTAGAGTTCGACAAAGGTTTCAAGACTTTGATCGAAAACCGTGGCATACCACCAACAGAGATGCTGTATTATCTGAAGCAGTACCTGACTGGTCCGGCAAGGGAGGCCGTGGAAGGTTTCTTTTTCGGGGACTCCAAAGAGGCATATGATGGGGCATGGAGGTGCCTTCGACAGAGGTATGGTCATCCTTTTAATATCCAACAAGCGTTCCGGAAGAAGCTAAGTGCTTGGCCGAAGATATCCTCCAAAGATGCCATAGGTCTTCAGAAGTTTGCGGACTACTTAAAGTCTTGTGATGATGCTATGCCATATGTCACTGGCCTCCAGGTGCTAAACGACTGCTATGAGAATCAAAAGATGATAGCCAAACTTCCAGACTGGCTGATTAGTAGCTGGAATAGGGTGGTATCAAATGAGTTGGAAGGCGGCAGCTATCCTTCATTTTCTAAGTTTGTGAAATTTGTTGCTAAGGAGGCAAGGATAGCCAACAATCCCATTTCTTCTCTAGGTGCCCTGAAATCTGAGGACTCTCAAAGAGAATCAAGTCCCAAGACCTTCAAGATCAAGCGAGAAGCAAGAAATAAGGGATCTGCTTTGGCTGTCAACACCAAGGAAAGTGCCAAAGGCAAGAACATCCCAAACCAAGTCAAGAAGGCTCCAAAACCTTGCTGCCTGTGTAGTGAAACTGGACACAAGTCCGAGGACTGTGACAAGTTTTTGGCCAAGCCACTTTCTGAACGCAGGAAGTTTGTTCAAGAAAATCATGTATGCTTTGGTTGCTTACAGAAGGGGCATTTTTCTAAGGCATGTAAACAAAGGCTGAAGTGTAGTACATGTGGTAAGCGCCATCCCACGGCTCTTCATGAGGAAAACCCTACGATAAGAGAGGACAATGCGCACAAGAGTGAAGGAGCTTCTAAGGACAGGGCTACGTCTTGCCAAGTCCGTTCTGGAAAACAAGCTAGCACTTCGATGATTGTACCAGTGTGGGTCGCGGCAGAACAAGCACCATCGTCAGAGATTCTGACTTACGCCCTCCTGGATACCCAGAGTGATTCATCGTTCATTCTAGATGAAGTAGCGCAAGCCCTGAATGCTAAGCAGCAACCCATACGCTTAAAGTTATCTACTATGACTTCGTCATCGAACATTGATTGCAGCGTGACTTCAAGTATCTTAGTTAGAGGTATGATGTCGCCCTCCCAGCTCAAGATAGGAAAATGCTATACGCGTGACTTCATACCGACTGATAGAGAACACATCCCAAGCAGAAGTACTGCTGAGAAGTGGACTCATCTCCAAGATGTTGCAAGAGAGATGCCAGCACTTCAGAGATGCGAAGTCGGCCTACTGATAGGCTATAATTGCCCAAGAGCTCTGACACCAAGACAAGTAGTTACTGGTAGCGATGTAGAACCATTTGCTATTCGAACTGACCTCGGCTGGAGTATTGTTGGCTTTGCCGAAGAAGAGAATGCCATGGACTTCAGTAGCCAGTGTGGGAGGGTTTCTACTCGCGAGATACCATTTCCGAAGCCAAAGGAGATCATAGGGTTGCTTGAGGCAGATTTCGCAGAGGACAAATCGCCGGACAAAGCATGCTCTCAGAATGACCTACAATTCTTGAAACACCTTGAGACCAACATTGTACAATGCGAGGATGGTCATTTGCAGATGCCGCTGCCCTTCAAGACCCGGCCAAACCTTCCAAGCAACAAAAGGTTGGCAACCGTTCGATTCGAACACCTCCATCGAAAGCTTAAGAAGGACGAAGCATATAGAGACAACTATACAAGCTTCATGACAGATATCATCAATGGTGGCTTTGCAGAACAAGTAGAGACCAAGGCGCCGCCTGGAGAAACAAATTACATACCACATCATGGTGTGTATCATCCAATGAAGAAGAAGATGAGAATAGTGTTTGATTGTTCCGCAAAGTACGGCGGCACCTGCCTTAACGATCATCTGCTCAAGGGACCGGACATGATAAACTCATTGGTGGGAGTTCTTTGTCGGTTCAGGAAGCACAATGTAGCAGTGCTATGTGATGTTGAGAAGATGTTCTTTCAGTTTAGGGTCGCTGAGGATGACCGAGACCTCCTGCGCTTCCTGTGGTTCCAAGATAACGACATCCACAAGGAGCCAGTGGATTATCGCATGAACGTCCATCTTTTTGGTGCCGCTTCTTCGCCAGGTTGCGCCAATTATGGCTTAAAGTATCTGGCTAGACATTGCAGCAATGAATTTCCATTCTAAGGAACAAAGTGAATCAGTGAGCCAAAGAGTCAGCTTTGACCATGATGAAGAGACTAGATTCAATAAAGCTGTTTTGACTATTGTTTACCCAGTATGAGAACACGTGCGAGCTTTCGTTTGTTTGTCGTTGTAGTCCGGGCAGGCACAGAGTGTATGTTTTTAAAAATGAACTGGGTCTTTCTAGGCAAAATAATCAGTATTGAAAGTAACTTTAGTAAAGTGCTGAATTGGGTCTTCTGTTTAATTTTACAGGTCAAAGTGACTTTCAGATGGAAGCACTATAATAAATCAGCAAGGGCCTACATGCAGGTGAAAGCTGTTCATGGTGGGGGGACTTGCTCTGTTAAAGTCTCCAAAAAAAGCTCATATTTAGACATCGTAAATGTTGGAAAAGGACACTTCTTCACAGATGGTGTTTCTGCAAAGGGCCGGGTTCAAGATATGCTTTTTTCTCTTGGGAATTTCCAGGAACATCAAATGGTTCAGGAAGACTTCAACTTATGAATGAAAATCAACATTATACAAAAAGTTGTCAAAAGTAAATATACATGATATTATGCAAACTTGCAAAGAGCAAAAGGTATAGTAAGGCATGAAACCATGAAGTCAACATCGGGATATGGAACTGGGACTTTCTAGGCGAAATAATAAGTATAGGAAGTAACCTAAATTTCACCTTGACTTGAGTAAAGTGACTGAACTGGGTCTTCTGTTTAATTTTACAGGTCAAAGTGAATTTTGGATGGAAGCACAACAATGAATCAGCTAGATGCAGGTGCAGGTGAGGGGAACCAGTTGTTTTGATCTATGACAATGCCAGACCACACGTGAGGGCTCAGTTTCCACCTGATGTTGAACCACTCATCCAGGTTAACCTCCTGCCTCTTTACTCTCCATTCCTCAACTTCACAGAGAACGCCCATTCTGCATTTAAATCAACAGTTCAGAGGAATTTTGCATGTCCTGATATGCAGCAGGCAATAGGCGATCAAGAAGCTGCTATACAGGCAGGACCGACGATGGAGAGGTGGCGAGTAAACATCGTATAGCCAGGAGAAACATTGACGCCATCACGCAGGAGGAATGCATGGGATGGTATCGCAGAATGCAGACCTACATCCCTGATGCCTTGCCCGCTAGCAGATCGATGGCTAGACTTTGCTAAATAATGCTCAATTCGTGCGACTCTAGTCCCTACCCCAGTTACAATATTGTAACCTTCCTCCATAATGAAATTATGATAAATTTATAACAATTTGTCTTGTCTGTAACATTGCAGGTGTATCAACTATTCATCATTGGATGAAACCAGCCAATCGCAGACTTAAGAATGCAAGGAGATACAGTGGAAGTGTCGACGCCAATGTTACGGCAAAGAAGAACGATGTCAACTAGAAGAAGCCAGACATCCATTACTGCCGGGCGCGAGTGTAACTTGCCTCGGAGATGATCACAGATCTTGGGGAATCTACTGCTGCCATCTCAATGGACAACAAAAATAAGGTAAAGCAAATTTAAATCTGTTTCACGACATGATTTCATTCTAAACGGATGCACCAGAGCGGACCTCCGAATACCCTATTGATTTTACACGGTACACTTGCTCGAGCACGAACAATGTTATTCCAACGGCCCAACACCCAACAATTATCAGCTAAGCAGCCGGCTGGTGCCCCACCAAGGACTGTAGAGAAAAATCCTCCTGCCCCCCCCCCTCCCCTCCTCCCCCAGTGCAGGTACACCTTCGAACGCAGATTTGCAGCAGTCGTCAATAAGGATGATCTTGGCGAATTCATGCTGCACTCCGTACCAACACAGCAAAAATATTATAAGGCCATCCTGGCAGATAAACAAAGCATGAAGGTTGGTGCTCAGCTACAGGATATGCTGAAAGTAAGCATGGCGCAGAGAAGTACTTGTAGTGTTCATACCCTATATGAAGATGGTACTCCTATCATTTACCTTAATAGTCTTTTCCTCCATTTTGGTTTCAAGTTCTAATCTGTGAGCATATTCCCTTGTCATTTTTTTTAATTAGCATCCAATTTCCGTTTGTCCTTCAAATCAATCAAATGCATCATAAATATAAGTAGAATGTGGACTGAAAATAAAATGTCATTCGAAAGGTAACTACCAACAAGATGATCGCGAGTACCTAGCAGAATTCCTCCACCAGCCAACAAAACAAACTGAAAATGAGGAGCAGTCCTTTGATCCGATCGACATTCCATTGCAAAGACTTCCTCAATCAGAACTGAGCAGCCTCCACCACAATTCTAACAATTTTTCTTGTTTGTAACATTGCAGGTGTATCAACTATTCATCATTGGATGAAACCACCCAGCCGCAGACTTAAGAATGCAAGGAGATACAGTGGAAGGATCGACGCCAAGGTTGCAGCAAAGAAAAACGATGTCAACTAGAAGAAGCCAGACACCCATTACTGCCCGGCGCGAGTTAAAATTGCCTCGGAGATGATCGCAGATCTCGGGGAATCTACTGCTGCCATCTCAATGGACAACAAAAATAAGGTAAAGCAATTTTAAATCTGCTGAAAGTTTGATTGACTTATACCATTCAGTTCATCAATATTATTTCAAATCATTTGAAAACTTTACCTATCTGTATTTTATGTTGAAAATGGAAATGCTCAGATGTAGCAGGAGTGAGTCTGATGTTCAGCATCATGGCTTTATAATAGACGCAATCAGTGGTGGATCCACTGCTGCCATCTCAATGGACAACAAAAATAAGGTTATCCCAATGGCCCAACACCCGACAATTATTGTCGAGGAGCATCAAGAGGAAAACATCTACAAAACATTTTCAGAGGTGTTCATTCTCCTCGGTGTGGATGAGGAGAAGGCCAAGGGTATACAGCTCGTCAACGCTCACAGGCTCCCGCAACCCATGCAGTTTATTTTGAGAATGTATCTATTTATTGAAATGATCTCTCTTCTTTACAAATTCATCAGGTACATATAGGAGAGCAGATACTTGCGGTAGACAGGAGACTTCAACCTGGACGGTTTTTCCTGACAACAGATGCGCCGAACTATCGGGATCATGAATTCTCCACCCCAGGGTACCTTATATAACTCCATCTGGGTACCTTGTAATGGAGCCAGGCACCAGAGAGACATATAAAGACGATAAAGGAAGGGAACACCCGAGGTAAATTCAAATCCATAGCTCGTTAATCCTGGTGATGTGAAGCAATAAGAGGAAAGTTTCAGAAAAAAATCCTGAGGCGCCTCAGGAAATACAAAATACCATGTATATATTTTTTGGATCGATTGCTTCCTTTTTTTCAAGTCCCAATGTAGAGGGGGACTATATGTAGTGTTCCATACACCCCATTCTTGTTTGGGTCAACAAACTTTCAGAACATTTATTCGGCATTTCCTTCTTGCCCGGTAAATGACATGGACACACATATTTTTAGTTACTTCGCACCTGCGATACACATTCGCAGTCTCCATGGTTTGTTTTTCCGAGACGTCCAATCACGGCCTACCATAGCCTCGTGTTTTTACTCAGCTGCGTGATTTTTCGCCACTCTTCCGTTTGTACTCAATAGAGACACACATTACTACGGGACAGTCATCGTAAATGCATCACTCCATACTTAGTTCGTAGCGTACGACTTTTGCTATTTTTTATTCTCCGTGTTTTAAATCGTCCGTATTTGGATTTCTTCTTCGGACTGTATATGGGTCTGTCCACGAAGTTGGGGTTTTTAAGGAAATTCACCACCGACGGTCATAAAACCAAGTATAACTCCTTGTTAAGCAAACACTTTGCAATGATGGATGTTTTGTTTGATACACATAATGATAATCTTCCTGTGTGTAAATTTTCAAACATACACGCTGCTCCTTTTATGAAAAAATGAACATTATATGTTAGTGTCCAACCCCATTTTCTAATGAAAATTTGTGACATGAAAATAAAAATATTTTGACTGCTTATTTCAAAGTAATTACAAATTCCTTACCTCCGGTAACAATCAGCAAATACATATTCTAACTTCATCTATATAATCAAAGTCGAGAAAGATTGGATTCGCCAAACATTTTTTAATAGCAGACTTCCCAAAGTCATCGATGGTGTCCACTAATAATTTATACGTCGTGGCGGTACTTTGAGCCAATGTTCCTTATATGGGATAGTTGAAATTGTAAATCTTATTGTCCATAATGAGGTATTTTTCTTGCCAGTAATATTTGATAAATGAAATCGGGATACTATCAAGCATTTTTAAGTATCATCATTCAGAAATACGAGTCACCGACGTGGTGTCCATGCGGTAAAAAGAAGGATCGGTAAATTGAAACCAGTGTCATTAAAAATATCCCCCCTCATCAGAATCGATCAGTCCGGCAAAATCTCGATGAGTCATGGTGGTTGATATAAATAGCTCATTCGGCTCCGTTTCCATGGTGCGAAGCTGAAATTTTCACTTTGACAATATGGCGTCCTTCTGCGAGTCACCGCTAGAGTCGGAAAGGTTTGAAGCATCGGTGAGCAAATCGATGACTTTGGGAAGCCACTATAAAACTGCTGTAAACGGTAAGGTTTATTTTTTTGTTTGATGTACTCCACTCTATCGACTGTTGTAAAAATTCTTGTATTTTTGATGAAGTAGCTCAACTTTTCATCCTTTCTTACTGTCCGTACCCTCGTTTGGACACCACGCAAGAGTGGTGTCCGCTGGTTGAAATCGGCGGTATTTGTTAGTTTTCCGTAATGTGAGCAGTAAATGCATGAAAATCAAAGAGTTTCACAATCCATCCTTGTATTAAACCTATAAAACAAAGGATTACTACGGTAAAAGAGACTTTAAAGTATTTAGGAAAAGATACTGGCATTTTTTAGCCCCGATGCTACTCTTCGGTGAGGAACACTTGTGTCCGATGTAGTAACGGTATAGTAAATAAATTTGTGCCTTCTTCGGAACAAAACTGTCTTAAAATTCCTCAAACAATTCTTCCAGCAATTATTCCAATGGTAAAATTCCGTCCATTGATAGTTTCTCCTCATATTCAGATGCCTCCATATTCCTTTTTTAGCGATGTTTCTCCAGAATATTCGCCCAAAATCTCAAATATTTTAACAATAGCCCCACATATAGCGATACGTGTTATGTTTCACTTGACAACCCGTAAAACCAGCGGAATCGGACCCAAAAAGCATCTCAAAAAGCATGTTTCATTTTTCGAACTTAATAATATTCTACTAGACCTCTATAATAATCTTTCATGGTGTATTGTTGTTGTTTAGACATCTTAGTCATAGTTTGGATTTTAGATTTTATTTTTTTCTTTTTCTTTCTTTGTAATGATTCATTTATTTGTATTCATTTACCCTTTTCTCGTAAAAGTCTGCATTGCATGTAGTGTCCATTCGGTGAACATTATAGCCAAGAAAAATAGCATACTAGATAAAACTCCTTTTATTTTGAATTTTTATTTTGATTACAGAAACCAACAAACATGCCTTCTAAAGCTAAATCAACATCTAAGCCAAGGCCACCCTTTCATCTGAAATTGAGGGCATTTTGTCCAGCAGAGGGTAGTGAAGACCGTAATGAAAACGGTGATGAAAACAACCATGAACACAGCAAGAAAATTCATTGGCGTACACATTTAAGAGTCCAAAATCCAATGAAGTATCAAGCTTACCTGAAGTATGAAGCTCTTGTGAAAAGAAAGAACCGGGCAGAAAAACGTGAATACCTTGATCAACCTGGAAATGAGGTAGAGAAGAAAGGTAACCTGGCTCATAGAGCAAAACAGCAAAGAGAATATAGATCTAAGAGAAAACTGAAAGAGGAAGAAGCCAAGAAGAAGGCAGAAAAAGGTAAACAACCAGTGAAAATGACAAGAGCTCAGTCAGGTAAGGAGGCGAAGCGGAAAGAAATAAACGCAGCAAAGAAAAGGGAGTACAGAAATCGTCTCTCCAATGAGAAAAGGCAAGAAATCTTGGACAGACGTCGTAGGAAGCGACGTGAAGAAAAGGAATTGCTCATTGGACAAGAACAGCTAATTCAACAACATAAAAAAGAGATAATTGAAGCGAGGGCAGAGAAGAAACGACATAAAGAAGAGGAGAAACGTCTAAGAGAAGCCCAAGAGCAGATGGAGAAGGAGAATAGACGACTGAATATAAGATCAGGAGATGCAAGGCGGCAAAGTCTCATCCGTGCAAGGTCTGCCCTATCTACAGATCCAGAGATATATACAGATACAGTTGAAGATCTTATGCATAAAGCATCCCCGAGGAAGAAACATCTGCTTCAGGAAAAGGGCATTAGGACAGATGTGACTGCACAGGCTATTCATGAATCCGTGGCAGAGAAGATACGCAATATGCGGAAGAGCAGGAAGAAAACAGACTTGATGGTAAAACGTCATATGATACCATCCAAGCGCATTTGCAGAAAATACAAATGCCAGACGGTCTTGTGCAAGAATCTGGGGATTACATCCAAATGTCTACGACCAAAATCAACATGTAAACCACATAGTCGCCCTTCCCAAATACCAGCAGAAACGAGGGACACTGTCCAGAGATTCTACCAAGAGAATGCTACAACCCTCCCGGACAAGAAATTCGTAAGCAAAAGAACTAAAAAAGCATGCGCTTTCCTGACGATGACAGTGAGGGGTTTGTTTGCAAAGTTCCAGAAGGAAAACCCTGCAATGAAAGTTGGGCTGTCTACGTTTGCAGCCCTGAAGCCCACCCATGTCAAGCACCGACATTTGATCACATACAGAGGTTGTCTGTGTGAATACTGTCAAAATGTGGAACTAAAAATGGCAGCCATCAACAAACTGGCAAATCATTCCATCTTCAAGGACATTTACGACTTTAATGCTGCAACCCTATGCGAGAGGGCAGACAACCAGCCATTCCACAAGCTACCCTGCATCCAGAGACAGTGTGGGAATTGTGGCACATCAAAGCTTGATGCAGTGTTGGATCTGGATGTGCTGAAGCATAAGAGAACGCATGGCAACCCTACCTAAGGAACAAGAGGATGATGGCAGTAAATGCACCCATTTCTGTAGGAAAGCATTCTGGATTGAGAAGATAGATCGAGACAGGAAACGACAAGCACTGAAAACAATTTAGGGAACACGACGTCTTCACAGCATCTTATCTGTTCGGCCTAATGTCATCAAAGTCAGAGAACTCTCATGTTTCTGCAATGGATGCGAAGAGGGCAAGCAGGCATGCTCCAACAAAGATTACGTGCAGCAGTATGTTGTCAGAAGGATTGCAACTGGACCTGTAGATGGGATGAAGCCCACCTCTAGAGCAAAAGCAGATGCCAAAGGTATAGTTATTAAATCAAGGATATTTTCTTTAAAAGGTCATAATTCCATTTCAAAGATTGTATCATATAAAATAAAAAGGTTATAACAAACTTGTCAAAACAAGTTCAATTTTTTTGTAGTATATATATTTTAACACATGATATAACAAGGTTTCAACATAAGGCAATTCCTTGGTCCCCAGAACCTTTTGTATAATGAGGTTTCTTTATGTATTTGTCCAAATTTCACATCATGATCATATTAAAGCTGAAAATCATCTTCATTGCAATAACTACTGGCCATTGTATTCCTGTCAACCAATGACAATTTCTCTTATTTTTATAAATTTCTGTCTCTGTTTTTTAACCGAACCCAACCCAGAATCAAGAAATGATCCTGAAGGGAAAAGGGAGCAGAAAGCAAGAAAGGACACTGACAAAAGAAAGAGGCAGGAAGCACGAAAGGACACTGAAGGAAGAAAGAAGCAGGAAGCAAGAAAGAACACTGAAGGAAGAATGGAGCAGGAAGCAAGGAAGGACACTGTAGATGGGATGAAGCCCACCTCTAGAGCAAAAGCAGATGTCAAAGGTATAGTTATTAAATCAAGGATATTTTCTTTAAAAGGTCATAATTCCATTTCAAAGATTGTATCCTATAAAATAAAAAGGTTATAACAAACTTGTCAAAACAAGTTCAAGTTTTTTGTAGTATATATATTTTAACACATGATATAACAAGGTTTCAACATAAGGCAATTCCTTGGTCCCCAGAACCTTTTGTATAATTAGGTTACATTATGTATTTTGTCCAAATTTCACATCATGATCATATTAAAGCTGAAAATCATCTTCATTGCAATAACTACTGGCCATTGTATTCTTGTAAACCAATGATAATTTCTCTTATTTGTTATAAATTTCTGTCTCTGTTTTTAAACCCAACCCAACCCAGAATCAAGAAATGATCCTGAAGGGAAACGGGAGCAGGAAGCAAGAAAGGACACTGAAGGAAGAATGGAGCAGGAAGCAAGAAAGGACACGGAAACGAGAATGGACATCAAAGTTGGCAGCTTTGTCGCAGTGAAGGCAGGCAGACAGAAGTGGTATGCAGGGCTTATCACACAAGTTGACGGAGATGAAGGGGACGTCCGTTTTTTGCACCGACCACCAGGTAAAATCAGATCATCAGTTGTTTCCAACCATGTTCATCTTTGCCAGGATAAATACAGTGGAACCTTATTATAAAGAGCCCCGATATATCAAACTTCTCATTATAACAAGGTGAATTTTCCAGGTTTAATCTCTTTGTATTCTATTTAATTTTATCGCTCAATAACACAGTTTTGATATAAAAAGGTAATTTCTCTTGTCCCAAGGACTTCCAAGGTTGCTTCCACTGTATTAAATTATGTGCTTGATTAATAATTTTCTTTATAACTATCATCAACTTCTTTTTCGTTTCTTTTTTTGTTGATTCAGGTGCTGACTACTTCATATGGCCCACTGAGGTGGATTCGTCTTGGCTGAGAATCGACAAAGTCCTCCCAATTTCTCCTCCCACTGTGTCATCGAGAGGGCTGCGGCGATGGGCAGATGAGGAGCTAAAGCATATTGACATCCAAATCAGGGCTTTAGATTTCGAGGCATAAAGTTTTGCCATCTCACTGAGAGGCGAATGCTTGCAAACCGTTACGAATTAGCACAGTGCCATATATAGAGTCTAGCCTACCCTTGTTCAGTAGGTATCAATATGGCGCATATTCTTTTGTAATGTGCTTGCCTAACAAAGCAGTACAAAAGAAAATGCACCATGTTGATACCTACTGTTCACGGAGTTGGCTATACTCTATGTATGGCACTGTGCTCATTCGCAACGGTTCGCAAGCATTCGCCTCTCAGTGAGATACTCCCTTTACCTGAAGAGTTTCAAAATGTGTAGACATGTATACGTTATATTTCATGCATTTATCTCATTTGATGTGAAGAGGTGAAGCAAATTGAACTTCATACGAAGGTACTGGGTTAGGCATCAGTTCCTCTAGCTTTGTGTATGCTTAAAAGTGTTGAACTTGTTTACCTGAAGAGTTCCAAGAAGTGTAGACATACATTATATTTGATGCAAATTGAACTTCATACGAAGGTACTGGGTTAGGCATCAGTTCCTCTAGCTTTGTTAAAGTGTTGAACTTGTTTACCTGAAGAGTTTCAAAAAGTGAGAAATACGTTATATTTCATGCATTTATCTCATTTGATGTGAAGAGATGAAGCAAATTGAACTTCATACGAAGGTACTGGGTTAGGCATCAGTTCCTCTAGCTTTGTGCATGCTTAAAAGTGTTGAACTTGTTTACCTGAAGAGTTTCAAAAAGTGTTGAACAAAAGTATATACACGTTATCTTGAATGAATTTAAATGTGATCGGGATTTATTTATTGCACATTTCTCAGTTTTAAATCTTGAATTAATTTAAATGTGATTGGAATTTACTTATTACACATTTCTCAGTTTTAAATCTGTTATTCCACTCTAGTGAATAGTCATACAGTGTTAGACTTGTTTAACCTTTAAAAAGACATCTACATGTATTTGTTGAATTTATATAAGTCCTAATGAAATGTGTCTTACCCAATGTATGAAGTTTTGAACCTAATTAACCATCAAATAAAGACAAAGTGTTTTGAAACACAGAGTTTAACCACTGAACAGTCAGTTATGAAGTGATAGACTTGTTTACCTGTAGAGCTCAAAAAAGTGTTGCATGTTATAGAGTACCGAAGTGATGACGTCGCAATTTTTTTTTCTTTTTCAATTCATCGTTTTGGATATCATATCTTGGCGGAGCATGATAAAAAACATCCACAGCCCAATTTGGTGGGATAATGATGAAATGCAAAATCTATTTTTTTGATGACGTCACACTTCGGTACTCTATTTGAATTTAGATTTTAATTTCATTATTAACTTTGGAAATGTTGCATGTAAAGTTGCTGCGGGCGTGATGGATGCTTGAAACAAGACTACCTGCTCACCAGCGTACCGGAGGTACTCGTAATTACAAAAATAAAAAAACAATTGAAAACTGTTATTGCTCAGTGTAAAGTGTATTTATTAATATCCACATTCTGTTTGTATTACAAAAGTAATAAAAATAAACATATATTGAGAGAATTTAATACAAAAAGGTAAAGAATAACAATAATAAATGGTATCATCTGAAATAAATGACACAGAGTATATGCATTAAGCATTGTACAATAACTGAAATTTCATAAAGGTTATGCTTGCTTACTTAAAACAATTTTCTTTAAATTGTCAAACAAGCCAGAATGACACGGTGTCCATGTAGCGTCGGTACTTTACACATGGAGTAACTCTATTAAACAAAACAATTGGGGCAGTCAAGTTTATTCCAACAGATACAGAGGTAAATCTCAAATCAATTATTCTACAACTCATGAAAAGGCAGTTAATCATAACACTTGTGTATCTGTTGCAACCTAAGGAATTAAATTTCTTAAACATTTCTTAAAATTTGTCTGTTTGTTTTGTATTACTTATAAAATAGGTACAAATACCAATTAGGTACACTAAAATATTGTATTCAATGTTGATTCATATTCTTTTTACGAATTAAACTCACCTTGTGAAGGGAAAAGTTTAAAGGTTCCAAATAGAGAGTAACAAGTGTAGATTTACCGCCACTACGTGGACCCGGTGTCCATGAAGTGGCGGTACAAAAAAATACAAGGTATTTGTTTTAATACAAAGCATGGAAATACCCGCCCATACACTGTTTATGTCGTGTTCTTAGGGCATTTTCATTGCTCTAGCAATGTTTAATGTTTGAGATGCATTAAAAATGTAACTAATAAATTAGTTATCCAAACTTTTATTCACTTTAATGTGATTGAAAATAAAATCATTCAAATCTTCAAATATACTGATAGATTATTGAGTTATTATGTGAAAATGAAATGTCATTTTTTTTTCCTACAGTGAAACAATCCAAAGATTAACTCCATATCATCAATCAATGCTGAATACTAAGACAAAAATATAAAATCATGACACATAAATGTACAATTGTTGTGTCATGGTAACTTAAAGTGGTGTCCGTGTAGTGGCGGTATTTCTACTTGAATGCTCCAGTGGATCATGTGCATGTGATGTTTCCAGAACCTCTGAACCACTTTTTCTTTCTTTTCTTCTAAAACTATGGGAAATGGGCAACCTAATAATGATAAAACAAAATTAGTTGTGCAATTTTGAAAAATTGACCCTCATGTCACACTTTTTGCCCCAACTTCATGGACAGACCCATATGCAAAGCTTTATTTATTTCACTCGCCAAGTAGGCTATTTTCTTCAGTTCCATGCTTGGGCTAGCCAGAGGCGGCCATTTTGTTTTCTTGACACATCGCGTTGTTTGTACATATATTTCCAGTAGACTCATCGAAGCCTCCGACAAACTTTTAGTCTAGGATATAGTTTTGACGTGTTGTATATATGGATAGCGTATCATTGTTCCCTATGTTCGTCGCACTAAAGAACGACTGAATACCACTGCCCATTCATTATTGATTTTCGATGTGTTTCTAGTTTTATAATCCATCTTGTGAGTTACAATAAAGAAAAAAAAGTAAGATATGGCCGAAAACATGAAACCAACGCCCTACCATTCTTGTTCTTCACACAGGTGGAGGGCATGCACCAACCAACCACCCAACCTTTGAGGTGATCCTTGAAGCACAAGCTCCGCAGGCAAGATCCGGAATCATGGCGCAAGAAATTGAAGCTAGATTCAGCCAATCATCAGCTGTAATTTTGCTCCTACAATTAATTCATCCTAGAATATTAACCTTAATTAACACATTATGGATAGCATGTTGCTGCAGGTTCTTATGTAAAATGAAAAGATCAAGCTCGGTCTAAAATGTCTGAAATTTATTATTTCATTATATATAGATGTGATATATTTCAACAACTGCATGGCTCCCCACACATAATGGAGAGCACCTATCTCACCTCTGCTCATCTACAGCATCTAAATGGGATGCTCATCTTTACCAATTAAGTGCCAGCTTGCACTGCCTTTCAGAACTTCAAGACTCCTGCACCATCAGCGGCTCAAGACACTTACTTCACCTACATCCAGAGTCGTTCATTTACCATAGCCCCAGATTAGCACATGCCCAGTAGAGCAGCAAGGACTTCGAGAAAGTGTTCCAGATGCAGGTGCTACTTATTCACCAGTGAAGCAGATAAGGTTCGGCATCAGAGACTTCTTCACTGAGAAATTTGAGTTTGCATTTGATCCAGGGACAGATCTTGATTATCAACCAGAAACTGAGGGAGATTCAGATGTAGAGGAATTTAAGCAATCTACATGTGAGAGAAGAAACCATTCAGATTTTGTGCCAGAAACAGATATACAGAGTACAATGCCATTGAATACGAAGACTTACTGCTTGGTCTTAGGTCAAAAAGATGCAGGGAAGAAATGGCTTATGATAGAATGAAAGAAGCAACAGTTCAGAGTCATAAATGGATGAAGAATCACATTTCAATGCCACGAAACATGACGATCCACTGTGTTCTGTTAGATCAACTTGACAAAAGGAAGGTGATCACTATGTAGAATCGCCTTGCGTGACCTAGTTGCAAGTCGACTGACACTTTCTTACGCAAGAAGGGGTGGTGAACCCTGTAGATTAACAAGGAATCAGTGGAAAGAAGCAAAAGAAGGAACCTGGATTAATCAATGAGCACTAAAACATCTAAATCCAGCAGAGAAGAAAACTCTTGGAAAGTACCAAATTACGTATCAGACCTGAAAAGGTATACAGGAAATAGTCTCATTCTTGATACCAGAAGACTGTGATAAAGGCCTCCATCTAACTTGTATATTACTATTGTATACTGTTGATTATAACCTGCCATCTAACCCACTGAGTTGAATATTAGGTATTTTGAACATGAACTGTAAAAAGCTCATTCCAATTATTATGCATTGAATATAATCCAGCAGTATTGTAGTATATGAATTTAAAAAAAAAAGCTCATTTTAGAGCTAGAACAGGTTCAACACAGAATACAAAGTTACAAACAGATCTTTTAAGAGCTACCATGTTGTATTTTCTGCCATGAACGTGTGCTACAGTTTCACTTATTATCATTTTTTTTATCGCCTTTGATAATGCTGAAATATTGTTCAAGTATTTTCTCTTTTGTTAACTTACTGCACAGTACGTTAACAGCAGAATACACAAAGTTCTTTTAAGAGCTACCATGAACATGTGCTACAGTTTCACTTATTGTCATACTTTTCAAGATCGATGACATGGTCCTCATTGGGGACGAAAATTTCCCTCGCGGACAATGGCCACTTTTTGTCATTCTTATAATTCACACCATTTGATAATTAGTTACTGTATATAAATTAATGGATATATGTTCTCTGTTAGTATAATAAGTTGTATTTGTTAGATGCCAAGAAGAATGGCACTTGTATTTTACAATGTATGGTTTACTTACTTATTCTGTATGATAATTTCTTGCCGCATAGTTGGAATTATGAATGATCATCCTGTGGCCAGAATGTTACGGCGGCTATCACTGTGTAGTCTGAATCTGAAGCCTCCATGTTGTCACTATATTGTGATGACTTATCCAAACGATTAGCAGAATATTGGCTACTTTCATAGATATTATGATGAGTTAGCCAACTTCAGAAAGATTCCATGGAAGAAGAAATACTACATGGTAGCAGTTCTGCTTGTGCATTGACAACTGAAGCTGAAACCTCTTAGGAAAGCACATGGACTGTCCATGATAATCATTCTTTTGAAGTAGCATCTGTACAGCCATCTAAGAAAGAGAAGCTTCAAAAAGATTCCATTGAAGAACAACTACATACAAAAGACAAAATCAAGCGGAAAGAAAAGCCACTTCTTCCCATGTGCTCAAGGAGCAAAGTCTTGTGATATTGTACATGAAGTTATCAGTGTTCGTAGTAGTGATGATGTGGCACATTGCATCAAGGGGGACCGCCTCATTATGGAATTAGCGAACAAGCTTTGCCTGAAGATGGGCCATGATGGCGAAACCTACAACTTCAGAAGATGTTAACTTCAAGAAATCAACAGATTGCTTCTTACATACAGAATATCTACTGAATAGGAAAATGCAACTTGATAGAGCGTGACATTGATGCGGACTTCATGCATGATTTAGACAGTGTGGTTGAGGACGAGGCAGAGTCTCAAGCTAACCCTGAACCTGCACGCCATGAAAAGGAAGATCACTGGATCAACATGGGAGAGGAAGAGTGGGCACCCTCCTGGCAGAACCCTTATAGTGAAGAGCCCCAACTCTTATTCGACACAAACAACTTCAAACCGGTCAAATTTTCCCACCAGTTTTTCCCGGAGGATTTGTTTACCAAGCTTGCTGACAGACAGACTGTAGTGGTTCAGCCTTAGCCACTACGGCTCTGGCGGCATATGCGCGTAAGTCCCGCATTAGGCGACACCCGCGGTAGTTTACGCGGGCGTGTTTATTACTGGGAACATCAGATTGAACCGAGACTGCATGCACGCGACATACACTGCTGTTTGCCCGTCTCTTCTGTCTCTTCTGTCTACTACTAGCGACGGTGTAGCTCCACAGGCGACACGACGAGTGCTTCTTGAGACAGACTTCAAGCCGTATAAGTATACAGCCTATGGTAGGACTAATCCTTATTCTAGTCGTTTATGTAATCGTGTAGTTAAGATTTAGGCGCAGTAAGTAAATATTCCGCTCCGGCACGACAAGACTATTCAGAGACTGGGTGTTCTGCAACAACATTCCAGACTGAACAAGTGGAAAGAGACAACAGCAGATGAGATGAAGGCATTCACCGCGCTGCAGATCGCCATGGGGCTTGTCACCAAACCAGTGTATTGGGAGGAGAACTGGCTGATCGGAACACCGGGTGTCAGCACTGTGATGAGTCGTAACAGGTGAACGACAACTACAGACTTTTTTGGTCAGAACCTGGCAGAAGGTGACTGCACAATCGATGCACTGCGGTCTAAGTTAGTCGATGAAGGACTGTTTTGCTGTATGATGAAGTCGTGTCTCCTCAAGGTGGTTGAAGTTCTTGAACGTCAGTACAGTCGCTACTTTGGAACTGACCTAACCGATTAACTGATGAAGGAGACAGAATCTGTCCGATGTCATAATATAGATGCCAAAGAAATAATGGGCATGTTCAGTGCCGCAAAAGAACATGCACTGAATGCCACAATGTCCTTCTTGTCATCTCGGATCCGGGCTTAAAGATGCAGGCAAAACAAAAAATAATAACCAGATTTTAACAGGGTAAAGATAGTGATGGACAAAACTTTGGCCGACAGGAGGGCCTGGCTGGTTGATTCGCAACCACATCCAAAGATAAAAGAAATCCACTCCAACTACCCTTGGCTCTTTGATGAGGACCAGGTAATTAAATATTATATCAAATCTTTGTCCTATTTGATAAGACAACTTGTGCAATTACAATGATTACAATTACAATCGACATGTCAGAGGGATTACTTAACAAGAAGTTGGTACCTGACTCGCAATTATAGACAACCTATTCGCAGGAATCGTTGATAAAAATTATGTTTTCAAATGGTATTAGTTGCTGATGAATTGTACATCGTCAGGGTGGTATGGGCACGTCGGAGGCCAGGAATTGGTGGGAGAATGCCCAACAAAATTTCAATGATTCGGAATGGTCAAAGCACTTTAGAATGAACATTCAACTTCTTGGTAGCAAAACTTGGGACCATACATCAGGCATGATGATACGCGTATGAGAAGTGCCATTAGTCAAGAAAAACAGGTTGCCATAGCACTTTGGCGCTTGGGCACTCCAGATGCTTTTCGTACCATTTCAGAACTTTTTGGTGTTGGAATTTCAACGGCCTACGAAATAACATGTGAAGTCTGCCTTGCGATTGAGCAACATCTCCAGCGAACATACATTTCATTTCCAGAAGGAAATGTACTACAAGACATTATAAGTGGCTTCAAGGAAAAATGGAACTTCCCTCAATGTGTTGGAGCTGTGGATGGGTCACACATCGAGATTAATGCACATCCAGAGAATGCTGTCGATTATGTAAATCGAAAAGGATACCATTCCATTATTCTTCAAGCCCTTGTTGGTGATAAGTGCTTGTAGGTACCCCTCCCTCTCTCCATCTCCATCTCTCTCTCTCTTTACTTCATTTCCACGGTAAACCCCGGGGATGCAAATGTCAGCGGACATTTATGCGGGCAAGGCAAGCCCATGAGAATGGTCGAGGGGGCGATATTATCTCCCCTCGGGACGGTTCCCGGAAACCCAGAGGTGTCACCTCTGGGTGGAACGGACCTTAGTTCTGCACCGCCAACAATTGTTCCGTCAGGTCTTTTGTTTGGTCGGTGCACAAATCCATCGACGGATATTCGGCGCTCTCCGCTGTTGCTACCGTGGATCCGGACTTGAACCGGTCACCGATCGGTTCTTCTGTTCCTTTGTCGGTTCCGGATTTCGGTCCGGATACCTGTGCAGCCGAGTCGGATCCTGGTGCTTCAACTAACCCCGCCTCTCCGTCGGTGCGTGTTTCGTTTTCCCGATTCGGTTTGCGAAAATCGCTAAATTTTGAAGTTTGAACATATGCAAATCTTAATAGGAATCTTTAAAAAATAAATCATGAGATATGCCAAACATTATTTCGGCGATGTGCCCTCTTGTGTTGCAGCTCCTAGCTATCATAAATAATGTATTTTAAGTGTGTTGTCTGCCATTTGATGTGACATGGGTAATCAAAGCTTTTCTCACATCTACATTGTGCGCATGCACTCTTTGATGGACCAGGACTAATTTTACAATGTGGCCAAGGAGGAAGCCCTCAAACTCTGCGGTGAACATTTTCTGAAGAGGATTATGCGAGAGGTGAGCCTATACTAAATATTTCAATTCTTCTGTCCCCAATTCTAAGATGTGGCATCTGGCCACCTGAGAGTCATCAACAGCCTGCTTGACAACTACGCGAAGAACTACACAGCTGGACGACCCAAGGCACTGCGCGAGTCTACCTGTGACAATCGCCTGGCACTGAGATCATTTCGCTGATCAGGGAAAGGAAAAAGGGAAGTCCCGGTATTACCCCGACTGCGTGGTCTGCTCGAAGAAGGCCAGGAATGGCAGAGTCACAACTTCCTTCTTCTGCGAAACCTGCAAGCTACTAATGTGTTTGAACCCTGTTTTCAGACGTTACCACAGCCCAAAGATTGTGGAATCTATCAGTGACAATTGAACTGTATCACATAGACTGTAGCATAACAGTTTAGCACATTTTTCATAGATACAAGCTCAGCATGAAGTGTTTGCGTAAGTTGATTTCATAATGTCTATTTTTTTAATTTTATAACATATTGTCATCATCATGACTTTGCAAATATCATTTCCTGCTTTGTGCGATTTATTACTTTTCATTTGAAATGAGAATTAATCAATTTTTACTGGATAACTTTCTACAGTTAGATATCTAAAGAAAGGATTTGAATCACACATTTCCTTTTTCACAATCCTGCAACGTATAATGAAGATACTTATATTGCTCTGTAGATGATAAACATGATCACTGGGAAGCATTTCATTCACAGCTTACATGATCATTAGGACTTTGGTTTACGGTGTGAACCTCAATGATAAGCAGTCAATCACAGCAAAATATAGACACTGTGGCCCGAATTCACAAAGCAAGGTTTGAGCTCAGACCAAGGTTTGAGGTCAAACCTCCTTTTGTTTCGCCAAACCTCCTTTTGTTATTTACAAACCTGGTTTGTAAATAACAAAAGGAGGTTTGAGCTCAAACCAGGTCTGAGCTCAAACCTTGCTTTGTGAATTCGGGCCTGTGTGAGTGTACTTTTGGCAATTGCACAGATTTTTTAAATAGAGAGGTCATTCATTTTCGAACACCTTGGACATTCTTAGCAAACTAATGTAATTTATCCAATAATATGCCTATTTTCCATGAATGCACTTGTAGGCCTACAACTTTACGCCTGGATAATCAACGATACGAAAACCTCAACTGGGAGTCAGCAAGTGAATGGAACCAAAAGGGGAAGTGGTTAAAATGAGAGGGCTGATTTGAAAGCGGTAGTCTAAAATGAAGCTAATACACGTGCCTCTTTACTATAAATAATTACGTATTGCGCCAAAAGTAACCAATCAATCAACATTATTGCTTCGCTTACCATGTCGTGGAAGAACAGACTCCGAGATCATAACAACGGTGAATTTCTTAGTTGGAGGAATTCCTTCAACTTTATGCTTCTTCTTGCTCAAGACGACGCCAAGGTATATTAATGACTGGAAAGCCATAATATTATCGCAAGGAGGATTAATTGAGTACTCTGTACCAAACCCTGCCCGGCCATCGAAAGCAAAAAAAGAAAAGGGAGGAAAAATATGGGCGGCATGAGAAAAACAAAAACTGAATACATCCAAGTGAGGAAAAGGATGTTATACACCACTATCTCCTTCCTAGTTCTGTGCCCACCATCTTTCCTGGACATCCTCCTTATAAACAGACCCATAGCATGAAGAGACCCCCACCATAACCATGTTCAACATCCAAAGGTGTTCCGGTTCCTTAAAAAAAAAACTATAACATTGCAAACAAACATGACTATTCTTCTTCTTCTGTCCCAGTTGATCAAAAACTGAAGATAACCAGACAGCATCTGCAGGATGCCAAGAAGCAGCTTAAAGTGGTGAAACAGAGAGTAAAGAGAGATGGAAAAATCAGTACTCTCTTACAGGAAGTCCATAAAAACAAGCTTATTAGCAAGGATCAGCTTGGCCTACTTCAACACAACTTTAGAGAGAACACATTTAAACTCTTTGAAAATGAGCTGAAAGCTAAAGACACAATGAGCATGGTCACCGTTATTCTGAAGAGCTAAACAAATTTGCAGTTCCCAGGAAAATGATTTTCTCCGCACTTATCTTCACCTCCCTCATCTATCCACCATACTTCAGTGGAGTGCAGGTTTAAATTGCCAGCCTGGTATTCTCACAGAAGTCATTGCGCATCTCAAGGAAATGGTTGCAGAACACCCCATTATGGCACATTGCATGCTTATGCTAGATGCTATGGCCATCAAGAAAGAAGTGGTATTTGACTTTCATTTTGCTTTGTCATTTATTTGTGTTTACATTATTGAGCATATGGCTCTTAATTAAATCTATGTACACTATATTTACTCTTGAAGTCACCTTTAGGCCGGAAGAGCTAAAAATCTAAAAAAATGCTAAACGAAACAAACGACTAAAGGATGTAAACAAGGCAAGAAGCTCCTCAGAAGCAAAAGATGACGTAGAACTCATGAAACTAAAGGACGAACTCTGTGTGAAAAATGCAACTACAACAGACTTAGAAAATGAAAAGCTGTGTTTACAAGAAACAGTTGAATCATTGCAGTCCGGAGATAGTAAATTACAGAAGGAAGCGACGATGTATTCTCCAGAAATGAGGATGTTTGTGTATAATGCAATAGTCAATCATGTCCCAATAAAGAATGTGCCAGTGTTTATTCAAAAGTTTGCCAAACGATCTGGTGTCATTCTTGACAAAGTGCTACACAGAAATACCCTAGAGATGATGACCAGGGAGTTGGGCGTTATATCAGATTTATAAGCCGCTGAAATTCTTTTGGATAGTCATAATCTTACTCTTGGTTTTGACGCGACCACACAAGAGGGGGTTCATATCAATAGCGTCCATGTCACCACTCAAACGGCCTGCCATATTCTGGACATCGACCAGCTAGCTGGTGGTACGGCAGAAGACTCTGCCCTTCATATTGAAGACAGCATAGATCGAATGAATGATGTGTACTGCCAGGTTTACTCGACAGACTTTTCAGCAAATAAGAAAAAAATACTCAACAACATAGCAAACACAATGTCGGACAGAGCTGCTGTTTACCATGCGACAATTCGTCATCTTGAACTATCATGGCGAAAAAATCTAAATAAACTTAACTGCCACCTCCATCCCTTGGATACCATTGCCAGCAAAACGAGATCAACGCTCAAAGCTATGGAGCCTGCTGATGTTGGTAAAAAGCTATGCTTGAGCCATCAACTGATACTTGCAATCAATAAATTCAGGTTTAAAGATGGTCGCGGGGATCCGAAAGGGTTCACTACATACTTGGATAATGCTGGACTTCCAAGAGGTCTAATTCCAAGATATAGGGGAAACCTCCTCCACATTATGTTTCATATTTGTGGAAAACTGCATTGCCACCGGGACTTTTTCCTGAAGCTCTTCAAAGAAGGCACTGTGACTTGTGGTGGTCTTCAGGGAGGGATCAGTCAGGATTTCCTGAATCCTTGTGCCCAAGTGGAAATCCAGATTCTTGGACTCATTGGCAAGTTGCTTTCAGGACCTTGAATGACGACATTCTATACTCCAAGCCAGTCACAAGTTAGCCACATCGATGGCATCAACGTATCGAAAGACATTGTTGGTGTTTTGCAGCGATTCTCCACAAGCCCACTTGACTCTCTGTCTACAAAGACAGATTTCTTCTGTTGTATGTTAAAACAATACCAAATTTGACGGAATAATTCAGCTCGACCTTCCCAAAAGACAGCTGCTTCCAGTTTGTCAACGTCACCGCCGACAAGCAGCATAAAGTTCCCGAGGTCGCAGCTGAGGAAGAGGTTTCTTCGCTAAACCTACCGCTACCCTCCCAGCGTACGCTTCACATTTCAGATGAAGGCCATTTCAAGAGAACAAGTGAGGGAGGAGGTTAAAGGAAAGACGGGCATCACATTGAAGTATGATGGAACGACGAAGGGTAGACTTGGGCACCTTGCAGAGGTAGAAGTGGCGACAAAGGACAAAACATTCCTAATGGGGGTACAGCAGCAGCCGGGAGGTACATCAAAGGACTACGTAAAATCCATGAAGTCTGTATGCAGCCACGTTGATGACCATCTAATGGCAAATGTCACGACCATGACTGACAGATGTGCCACAAACACGGCTGTAGACAGGGAGCTGCAAGAAGAAAGTGGTCATACCCTCAATTCCTTCAGATGTGCTATGCATCCCCTTGAGTTTTTCGCAAGAAAAGCAAACACTATCCTGAAGAAAGAAGATGAAAAGAGGCCGCTGATAAAAGGGTCCATGCCTTACCAAAACCGGGGGGAGTGTTCCGCCCAATCAGTCTTAAGAGCGGCAGACAAACTCTTCAACAACGCAGCCAGTGGAGACAACGTGGCACTCAAAACTTACCTAGCTGATAAGGGGCTACCGTCCAGTCTACCACGTTGGGTCGGCAATCGTTTCAACATTTTATTTTCTAATGCTTGTATTCTTTTCTGTTCAGGAGATGGCATCTTGGAGTATTTTACGAAGGTAGCCCGCCCACAGAATTCCCTGCAGCAGGCATTTGTCAATGCCTGGTCCAACACTCCCAAGGACTGCTCTGAGGTGCCTTGGCCTCCTCTTCAAGTGCTTCTTAGAGCCATGGAAGGCCATGGTTGGCCGAGACATCCCTATCCTAGAGATGAATGCGTTGTTTGAAGAAGCAAGGTCTACACTTCAAAGGTGGGAGAATGAACCCCTTGAAATAGTGCATGGTCGGACAGTATTTGGGAAAGTTGTAACTCAGGATTCTTGCTGGGCACACGTGACGAAGATGGCTGACAGTGAGCAGGAGCAGGTAGGATATCTCCTATCGAAGCTGATCGGTGGTATCATCGGGGTGATGAATAGACAGTTATCGACTCAACTTCCAGGCGGTGAATTGTATATATGTACCTACTGATTGAACGGATGACACGTGGACAAGCAGACAACAATGACTGGCACCTTTACCGGCATGGACGGATCACCGGCTCCACTGCTCATGCTGTCCTGACAAGAGGAAGAAAGTTGGCATCAAGCGATGGAGCAGGACCATCCACCACAGCACCTTCAAATCTTGCCAATCGTATATTAGGTTGCGAGGTGGTGTCTGCATTGATCCCTGCCTTGAAGTATGGGAGGAAAATGGAAGGAGAGGCCAGAGCAGCCTACGTCAAATCCCAGCGAGCTCATCACAAGAAGCTGACAGTGATAGAGGGTGGGCTTTTTATATCAGGGACACAAATATTCTTGGGGGCAAGTCCAGATGGAGTGGTGAGTTGCGAATGCTGTGGAGAGGGTGTACTTGAAATAAAGTGTCCGTTCAGTGCATCACACACCTTTCCTTTGCCAGAGAATGTTGCATTCCTAGAGGCATCAGATGATGGAACTGTTGGTCTCAAGAGGTCCCACCAATATTTCTCTCAAATACAATTTCAAATGGGAGTAATGAAGCGTAAATGGTGCGACTTCTTTGTCTACACAAGACATGGACAGCACAACATACCAGTACAATGTGAGCAAGATAAATGGGACAAATTACTTCTTCACAGCAAAGACTTTTTCATCAGAGAAATTGCAGATGAATTAGTTTCGGCAGCTGCAGTATAATCTCCTTATACGGAACTATATCTAGCAGAGACTTACATGTACTCCTTGAACAACCTTAAAGACTTAATATTTGTTATTATTATTTTTTGTTGTTGTATCGAACAGTGTCAATTCATCAGGTATTTCTGATTTCTGTATTTTAAGAAATCCTGAATCTGGATTTGTTTTATTTCATATTTTTCACAAGGTTAAACAAAAATTGTGCAGGAACTTTCATGATATCTGTGTTAGAAATTAAATGCCCCATTTCCGTAGCCCACACACAACCTAATGAAACCCTTCGTTGCGTCAACATGATCAATGGCAGACCCTCCCTCAAGGAGAATCATCCATACTTCTCCCAGGTGCAGCTACAAATGGGTGTATGGCAGAGGACCTGGTGTGACTTCTTTGTTTATTCCAGGCATGGGCATCTGTGCATGCGTTTACATTTTAATCAACATCGTTGGAATGAACTCCTCATAATATGTGAACATTTTTTTAAAGCTAAAACCGCAAAAGAACTTGTGACCAGAAAACTGTATCGGTAGGCCTACTCTAACTTTAATGTTAGAATTGTCACAGTGGCAGTGGAAGTGTGTGGCCAAAAACTAAAAAGTTAGTACGTTACTGTTCTTATGAAAAATATGACACAGTACGATTTGTGTCTCCCTTTCAGAGATTAAGTTTTATGTTGTGAGTTTAAATACTAGTCAGAAATGTTCAAAAAATAGATATTGGAGTAATTTAAATTCATCATATTTCTCTAGTTCGTTCGTTCGTGTCTCCTTAGATCAAGATTAATGTATCTTGATCTTCGGAGTAGTTGCTACAACCGGCCGTGTCAGACACGTTGCCCCGGGGTGCGAGATAGGACTCTTGTAGCGTGCCCCCACTTAACACAATTATACAATAACAATTAACATTACATTGCTGCATTAATGATTTGTGTGTTGTGAGATGCATGAGGGTTTTTATAAAATAATGTAGAATCATCTTGTTGTGATAATATGTAAAATATTTTTGGATTGGATCATGTTTTAAGAGAGGGTACACACATCTAGAAATTACCAGGGAACCTGATTGGTTCACAACTTTTAAAATTTGGCTACCAAAGTGAACTAATTGTCAAATCTTTTCTTTTGTTTTGTAGTCCTACAATAATCTTTTTCTCTGTGCATAGGTTGGGTTTTCCTGCATCCATTGTCACCGACCAGGGGGAGGGAATTCAAGAACCACTTAGTGGCACAGATGCTGAAGCTGACGGGTTCAAAGCACCATGTCTCATCAGCAGATCACCCTCAAACAAATGGCCTGCGAGAAAAGTTTAATTAAACCTTAATCAAAGGTCTGGAAAAGGCGTTGAGAGGGGACTCAGCATATCACCCTCAAACAAATGGCCTGTGTGAAAGGTTCAATCAAATGTTAATCACAGGTCTTGAAAAGGCGGTGAGAGGGGACTCAGCATATCACCCTCAAACAAATGGCCTGTGTGAAAGGATTAATCAAACCTTGATCAAATGTCTGGAAAAGGCGGTGAGAGGGGACTCAGCATATCAACCTCAAACAAATGGCCTGTGAGAAAGGTTTAATCAAACCTAGATCAAATGTCTGGAAAAGGCAGTGAGAGGGACTCAGCATATCACCCTCGAACAAATGGCCTGTGAGAAAGGTTTAATCAAACCTTGATCAAATGTCTGGAAAAGGCAGCGAGAGGGGACTCAGCATATCAACATCAAACAAATGGCCTGTGAAAAAGGTTTAATCAAACCTTGATCAAATGTCTGGAAAAGGCAGTGAGAAGGGACTCTGCATATCAACCTCAAACAAATGGCCTGTGTGAAAGGTTCAATCAAACCTTGATAAAATGTCTCGAGAAGGCAGTGAGAGGGGACTGTGCCGATTGGGATGAGAAGATAAGCACCATCCTTTTCGCATATCGAACAACCAGGCAGGACTCTACCAAGTTGTCCCCATATAGAGTCATGTACAATAGGTATAGCACATCTGTTTATAATGGGTATCAAGATACAAATTCTCCCAAAAGGAAGAGCGAACATGATTTCAAGATACTTCAGGGAATTTCTGAAAAAATAATATGGGAGGTCAAATTGAAAAGGGGTCTGTAAAATCATCTGCATGTATGTTACTTTTTACCTTGTTATGCTGACACTCTTAACCCATTTAGGGATTCAATGACCTCACACAATGGCGAATTGTTCCAATGCTATCCAACCTGCCTCCTACAGTACATCACATCAGCTACAAGGCCATTCCCAGAACATTAATTTTAATATACCCGCTCCCACTGTTTTAGCCATCTACAAGAGGATTCCCCCACCTGATAGCCATGGGTGGAAGATGGACGGTATCCGGGAGCTAGTCATCGACTGGATGACCATTCTGTCTGCTCCAGAGAGTGTGATGGAGCTAGCTTCCAAAGGCAGTCGAGAACTGGGATCAGTTGCCTGAAACGTCACAAGAAGCACTCTTAGAAATGGGGAATTATTTTTGTAAAATGCATTTACTGGTGAACTTTGCTACATGCGGACAAAGTCCTGAACATAAATGAGGCAGATGTGGCTGTTGCAGGTAAATACCAGTTTGCCTTTGGAACCGAAAGTGGGGCTGCTAGACTCATCCGAAAAGCTTGTAAAGCACTGACAGAACATGGATGTTGTACTCTGCAATTCCTTTAATTTGACACCAAAACCAGCTCAGTAGCCCTTAGACAAAATTTTGACCTGAAAACCCTACTTAGATCAAGATCTATCGGCAGATGTTGTTTTATGAAGTTTATTTTCGTCTTCATGTCAACAATGCAAGATAAAATTGTCGATAAGATGTGTGGAAATGTCCTGTACCATAGTGGTATAGTTATTGCAGTCCCATATGTACAAATTTGTGCTGTTTTTTTTCATGGTTTTGACTTTTTTTTACTCTTGCCGCACCCCAACTTTTTGATATTTTCTCTTCCAAAAATATTGCGGCCTTAACGCCGGCAAATACGGTATTTGGAAAAATTAGGGGGCAAAAATTGCTGATGACATTGAAACTACCAGGTGTACCCTCGAAAAGCTACAAAAGCACCTTTGAATAGAAACAAGAATCCAACATCTTGTTGTTGTGGGGAATGCCAAGACCTACGGCCATTTAGTGAAAATCAAGCAGGAATATGTGCAGTACATGGAGTGGTTAATATTGTTTCCCGGAGACTGGCACATTTTGAAAAATCTACAGCCTGTGCTCATGAAGATCTAGTGGCATGCAGGTCTTCATGAGCTGGCTGTGAAGAACCACAAAGGGGCAACACTGACTTCTCTGGCATCATGTAGCCACTTTAAAAGGACTCCCAGGTTTCTGCTTGCTGCATGGGAGGCAATGTACCGAATCCCAGCTGCTGGCCTTCATGCGGAGGTATAACGTGGAAGAAGTAGACCCTGACCTATTTGAAGACTTCACAAGAAAGCAGGCTGAGGAAGATGGTACATACAAGTTGTGGCACAGTTTCATCCATCGAGATGCCCTCTCGTACATGCTTCTATACTACGCTTTTCGTACAGGCAATTGGCATCTCCGAGTTGCTGCTTTGAAGAGGATGGGACCGCTCTTTCATGCATTTGACCGCCCTATGTATCTTTGTTTGATACCTGGCCACATGTCAGACTGCAAATGCTGCCTTCAATTCACGACCACTTGGAAAAAGGAATTGTGGTGAGCTTGAAGGAGCGTGCAGGACAAAGTGTAGCGTTGGATGAATCCCATGAAACCCTTATCAACAGAGATATCAAAATGGCTCTCCATGAACCTGGTCCTCACCTGATGGACAAGCTTGCCATGTATCTTCTGTACAGCGCAATGGGGCAAGAAAGGGTGCGTAATCAAGTTCTTCCATCAGGAACAGATTATATTTGTAGCTTTTCCTTGATGAATTAACCTTTAATTTCATATTTACCAGGAAGAAGAACTAGACATTTTTCAAAAGTATGGACGATTTGTGCAATTCTGCTCATCGGAGCCTTGTAAGCAAAAAACATCAAGCCACCACATATCCAATATAAAACGAGTTGAACAGCTACTAGGAGAAGGAGGCATGAAACGACTGTTCATTGACAAGGGATCAATGTTTAGGTAATGTTTAATGATACAAGAGCTATTGGGCTTTGGATTTAGTTGTGGTGAAGAAAGGATGAAAGGTCACAAATGACTTTTGCTATTATGGGGAGTCATGGATGGTCACAAATGTATCTGGGTATATAGGTGGCCTGACAATTGCATGCATGAGATTCTGATAGTGGACTGTATATGTTCTGTACGTATTGCCATGCTTTTTTTGTTGCTTTTTAATAGATTTTTCTAGGAAGTTTGTGATTTTATCAAAATGTTGTCTAAATATTGAATTGTAGAAATGATGATTGTTGAAAGCTATTAGCTTTGGATAGTTACGGCGAGTGGTCGTCAATATTTATTCGGCCATGTGATCGAGAGTGGTGTCGAAACAACGGCCATTAAGGGGTGCTTCGTAAACGATGTTACCAGTAAAGCGGCAGTGGACCTCCTTAATTTGAAGGCTCATGACAAGATCATAGTAACCTACGTTGTGGGAAAGGGAGGCCCCAGTCTCCATTTGCTCGCCAATGCTATGGTAAGTGAAAGTTTGGAACATTTTGGTGTTCATTTTTTAATGGATTTTTGTTGAGTTAGCGTCTACTTTTGACTTTCTGAAGATTGTGAAATAACGTGTTTCAAATGTTTAATTGTTTTGATGAAATGTCATCATTTAACTTGGATGAAAGATAGGCCTAAGCTAGTCTTTACTCCATACAGAGTTAGATTTAACGATATATTAAGGATTGGGTATGTTTAGACAGTTAAATCTTTTTCTTCTTTAGATTTATTTTTCGGCAGAGTCAAGGTTGGGAGGTTTTCAAAAGAAATCTATTGTCCACGATGTGAAACACAGAACATTTCTTTCCACCACACATATTTCAACTGATACGAAAAATACTGGCTAGGACACTATTTCAAACAATGTGATATTTTATCATTAAATATAATGAACAATATGACTCAAAACTCGATGCATTTCAACTAAGAGTTCAAGAACTTGCAAATAATTTGCCCGTAGCCGATCCAGATAGAGCAGCGAATCTAAACAAAGACATCATATCAACCATAAAGAGTACTATGACAGACCAAGGGCCAACTATGCCCCAATTCAGCGATAAGCTTAAAGTACTCAAGGAGGAGTTGTTGCCTGAAGTTGTCAGCAACTGGGACACTTTAGAAGAGGTAGACAAAGCAACATGTAGGAATTTTGCCACATTCTATTGTAAAATGTACCCGCTGATCAATTTTGCAGAGGAGGTAGACAAGGTCCTAAAATCATACAAGGACATAGCATCATAAGGAAAGACGACACATACACTCCAAACAGGGGAATTGGGTGTACGACGACTCATCAGAACTGCCAGCAAGGACATCAGAACTGTCATCACAGGGGATCGGACAAATCGGGTGTCGAAGACTCCTTCACTTCCTACTTGACACATAAATTTGACTCGACAAATCACTTGGTAGACTATGTCGGGAATAGAGCCAATATTCTTTTTGAGGGAGCTGCCGTGACATATTTTCAACTGCAGCACTTCCAGAGCTTCGTGTCAATCCTCCCTGAACCCAACAATCTTCTCCGTGCAGTGGCTGAAGATGCCTCGGATAAAGTATATGAAGCTGAACTAAGTGCCCTTGGAAAAGTGCACAAGATCGTCAGAGAGCCTTTCAGGACAGCAGTAAAGACCTCTGATAACAGCATCAGAAAAGCGCCGGTTACAGATGCTCCTCACGGAAGAGGAATTGGGTGACCGGAAGCCCACACAACTACTCTGACGCATGCGTGCACTCTTAGGTGAACGTCAGTTGGAAGGGGGCATCTTACGCCAATTGTTCATAAAACGCCTACCAATAACCGCACAGACAATCTTGGCTTCGACTAACCCTCAAACATCATTGGAGGAGTTAGCAACAAGTTGTTTGATTGTCATTGATTTTATACCACAGCCCTACAGGAAGTGTGTCCTGTTATTTTCAAGTTGATGTTTTAGTACACAGATTTTGTGTCTATTGATTAAATATCAGTTATAAATTTCAGTGAAACTTTACATTTTTGTATTCTTTTGTAGTTTAATAAAAGACTATCTTGTATGGTTGAACTTGACTTAATCAGTATAACTGGAGATTGAGAGGTGATAAATGCAGCTTTCTAAATTCTAGTGAATGTTTAAAGATTGATTAGAATGAGAAATTGGTGTATGTTTACCGGTACATTAATAATCATTACCCTGAAATTAGATAGATCCCCTCAACACTCGTTTTACTAAAGAAGTTTATTTTTGTCTTCATGTCAACAAAAGGAAAGTACTGGAAGCCAGCAGCTGCATTCAAGCAGTCGTTCTCTAACGTACCGTCAACCAACCTTATAGGAGAGTGAGATTACGCAATTTTGGACATGTTAGTCAGACAGAAGCCTTCAGCAAGAGTGATAAGCTTAGAAGCACTCATCATGTGGACAAATAACAAGACGGTAGGGTTGCCACATAGCAGGAACAACAAAGCTAATGACTGAAGCTAGATCGAGTGCTCCAGCGGTACTTCAAAAATACAAAGACAGGATGTCGACAATAAAAAGCGAAAAATGGAGGCTCGAAGTCTGAGAGGAGAGACGAGAAGATTGAAGAGCTGAAAGATGCAAAATTACTAGCAAAAAAGATGGAACTGACAGTCAAAGAACTGAGTGAATGCAGAGCAATTTTAAAAGCAACTGAATTCTTACTCCAGCACAATGAAGACTACCTTGTGAAGGCAGCAGACAGGGCAATTTGTCCAGATGTGCAGTTTGCTCATAGGTAATTTGTTTGTATCTTTTCAGTCATTGTTGTTGTTCAAATGACCTGGTGTGTGATAAATCAGTATTGTGATTTACAAAGTACACATGTCTTTTTCAGAATTGTTGACAATTTTATCCCTATAAGACTGGTTTGATTTGGTTGGAACTACAGGAAGCATAATTATTAAAATTCACACAAAATATAACCATTTATAACCCATGTCACCTTTGAACCTATGACTCCAAAATCAGATAATCTCCTCCTTGTGGCGTATTAAAGAGGTCATCAAACACCACTTCCTCAAAGATGACCCTCAAGATCTGTGGTCTAGGATCCTCTGCCACTTGTAAGGCACAAGTTTATCCCAATATAAGCCATCTTCTACGGATCTTACTTTTCCTCCCTACTGCCACAGCACTGGTAGAGAGACAATTCTCCACAATCAAGTGATGTCAAGGGGACGGGCAGACATAGACAAGGCATTATCAAGGTATTGGCGTGTTCTACCTCGCTCGCCAAATAAGTTTGCAACAACTTCGCTTATGTGAAGTTTAGAGTGGATGGAGAGACGGCTATTGTCAATATCAGCGAAATAAAGAACTTTGACAGGGAGAGCCATCACGAGGACAAATGTCACATGGTGCGGTGGAGCCCTGCAGATGTGAAGGCCAACAGTGCCGGGACTGACGAATCCAACTCGAACTCCAAGCTCGAAAACTCACAGAAAAACAAGAAGGGTAGGCCTACAACATTCTTCAGAATAGGCCTAAACGAAGCAAAAGGGATGAGAATTCCTCAGACGAAGACATGGAGGTTGAAACCGACGAGTACTACAGAGCTCAGATACTACTTTTTGGAGGTAAGTAATTCAACTTAGCTACCTAGACTCTAGAAACCTATCCAAAATTTGAAATTTTAAGAGGTGAAATCGTATTATCGTATTCCACTCTTATTATTGTACTAAATACGATTAAATCGTACTGTTTGGCATCTCTGCTTACAGCACCCAATTTTGTTTTCCATATGGCCTTGTACAGAGACATTGTAGAAGTTGCAGCTGGGGCTGTCCCTTGTATTCCAGAGAGACAACCTCCTCATTTCTGCAGTCCACAGAAGTGTGTCTGCCACACAAGCCACATTGACAAGAATGGAGACACATCCAGGTGTTCATCTGAGGCATGTTCATGCTGCTGCAGGCGGAGCAACAGAAAGTAATGAACCCATGTCAAAAAAGTTGCTGGTAAAATTATGTATACTATAGTTTTGGTTGTGTTGATGTTTTTAAACGATGATATTATTAATGAAACTAAATTTTCATCACCATTGTGTGTTTATGTGTTTTAGGGATTGGAGGTGTGATATATTAGAAGTTCATTCAGCATTCCACACCCTTATTGCGGTAGCTTTCCGATCGTGTTTTCTCTAGTCTAAAGATTTTATGCCTGGGCTCAGTTGTTTTTAGTTGTTATTTCCCTTTTTCTGTTACTTTTGTTAGAGTTATTTATTTTTAAGTTCAGTGCCGTGTGTTTTTCTGCCATCATGCCTGGTATTTTCAAGGTGTTTTTTGTTGGACAATTTGAGATCCGCAGACCAAGAGGCAAGGAACCGCATTTGTTTGGGCCCGTGTTGGAGTCGGGGGAAGCAGAGCCAGTGGCCGTCTATTGCCACTTTCCTGAGGAGCAGGTCGGGAAAGATCTGTTGGCGTTGCCATTGCGCAAAAAAGTGATGCTCGACAAACGCACCATGAAGGGCAGAAATTTGTCCTTAACAAAGGAATCCAAGTACTGAAAGCCAGCAGCTGCATTCAAGCGCTCGTTCTCCAACGTACCAGCAACCAACCTTATGGGAGAGCGAGATCACGCATTTTTGGACATGTTAGTCAGACAGAAGCCATCAGCAAGAGTGATAAGCTTAGAAGCTCTCATCATGTGGATCAATAACAAGACTGTAGGGTTAATGCATAGCTTAGACGAGGCAAGAAGGACAGAGCTTATGACTGAAGCTAGATCAAGAGCTGCAGCTGTACTTCAAAAATACAAAGACAGGATGTGGACAATAGCGAAACATGAAGGCACAAAGTTAGAGAGGAGATATGAGCAGATTGAAGAGCTGAAAGATGCAAAATTACAGGCAAAGATGAAACTGACAGTCAAAGAACTCCAAGAAGAACTGAGTGAGTGCAGAGCGATTTCAAAAGCAACTGAATATGCAGCTAATGAAATGGAACAGCAGATAGAGAAGTCAAGGAAAGACAAAAAATGTGTGTACCAGTCATATTGGTATGAAAACAAAAAAGGAGAGAATGAAGACAACACCTTCGGCTCTTGTGAAAGAGAACTTGCCTATCTTCAGACCAGGATTAACACTTTGACGAACAACAACAAAGAACTGGCAGATCTTGTTGATCTCCTAAAGGATGACGAGATAACCACATTTAAAGATGGAAAATACTCAGATGACATACGAATAACTATTATGGAACTCTTGGCCTGCAAAGTCTCCATGGCAAAAGTCAGTAAAGTGATGAAGGTAGTGTTGAAGAATTTGACAGGAAAAGATTTAGAGCAACTCCCATCACTTGCTACAGTCTCACAGATTGCTGTTGAAGCAAGATATCTAGCTGATGTAGAAGTTGCAACAGCAAAGTTGGCAAACCATCTCACAGGCACTTTAGGCAATTGTCTGCATGGCAATGGGATGACTAAGTGCAAGAAAAAGTATCAGGGTTTTCAAGTCACTTTGCCTGATGGTTCAACCTGCACCATTGAACGTGAAAGGCAAAAACGTGCAGCAGAGAGCTCAAAGCGTCATTTTCAAGCCCTGCTAGAAGATCCAGCTCTTTTATAAGGAAAGAGGATAGACCACCTCTTCAATGTAGAAACAGAAAAATGATGGTACAGTGGAACTGTGGTGAGCATCAAGAAAGAGGAAGAAAACAAATTCAAAACACTTTATTCCATTAATTATCGAAGATCTGAATCAAAGATCTCGTAAGAAGTGGACAAAGGCTGCAGGCAGTAGCCAAAGCTTTACAACAGGAGATCCTGAAGCCAAGCCGGTCCTAGGGCACTCGTTGGCTGGAAGATCGGCGCAGAGCACTGAGATGCCTGGCAACCGACTACCATGCCATTGTAACTCAGTATAATGCGTATGCCTCTGGGCAGAGAAGAGATATCCCACCTAGTGATGCTGCTAAGATGAAGGGGTACCTCAAACTGCTTACAGGACCTAATTTTGTTTTCCATATGGCCTTGTACAGAGACATGGTAGAAATTGCAGCTGAGCTGTCCCTTGTATTCCAGAGAGACAACCTCCTCATTTCTGCAGTTCGCAGAAGTGTGTCTGCCACACAAGCCACATTGACCAGAATGGAGACACATCCAGGTGTTCATCTGAGGCATGTTCATGCTGCTGCAGGCAAGATAAAGTAATGAACCCATGTCACCTTCTGTGGCGTGGACATTGATGCTAGACCTTGTCATGCCTTTGAAAGTGGGAAGAAGAAGATCATCCAAGCCACGATTCATTGCCTTAATGTCAGGTTTTCTGATTTTTGGCAGAATCCCATCATTCTGGCATCAGATATTCTCAATGTAACCAACTTTATCTCTTTAAACCCCTCTATAGTCTCATTCATTTTTTTATTTTTGTTTTAATGGACTCTCGGTTTGTGCCTGATTTAGTTATTGCACAGCTCAAGAGTTGATGTTATTGTAACGATGTATACTTCTTGTTGTTATTGTTTATATGTCCTTTTTGCAATATTTAGTGATGATAGTTTAGTTATTTGATATTTTTACTTATGTAACTTACGTATGTATTCGTTACTGCTCTTTTATTATTTATATTTGATTATTTCAAAATAAATTTGTACCCAAGACAGGTGTCAGTCTTCGGACTGTTTGCTCTTGGTTTTTGATGTGTTTTGATTTCAATAAAATCCTATATAACTTTCCTGATAATCCAGATGCATTCCAAGAATTTAAAGTTGTATTTAACTTTGATCTATTTATTTTTAACAAAGGGGCAGACTCGCATCTACCACAATTCCCAACAGAGGTGGTTATAACATCCACTCACAATCACCCTGTGATGTGTACAGATGCACTCAAATACAGGGATGTTTCCAAAGACATCAAACAGAGGTTGACAGAACTTTTCAAAAGAGAACATGGTCCAACCCAAGCAGTGGAGATGCTCAAATATGAGCTCTTACTCAAGCACAAGGAAGACTACCTTGTGAAGGCAGCAGGCAGGGCGATTTGTCCAGATGTGCAGTTTGCTCATAGGTAATTTGTTAGTCTCTTTTCAGTCATTGTTGTTGTTCAAATGACCTGGTGTGTGATAAATCAGTATTGTGATTTGGTACACATGTCTTTTTCAGAATTGTTGACAATTTTACCCCCATAAGACCAAAATTCACACAAAAGATAACCATTTACAACCCATGTCACCTTTGAACCTATGACTCCAAAATCAGATAATCTCCTCCTTGTGGCTTATTAAAGAGGTCATCGAACACCACTTCCTCAAAGATGACCTTCAAGATATGTGGTCTAGGATCCTCTGCCACTTGTAAGGCACAAGTTTAATCCCAATATTGGCCATCTTCTACGGATCTTACTTTTCCTCCCTTCTGCCACAGCACAGGTAGAGAGACAATTCTCCACAATCAAGTGATGTCAAGGGGACTGGCAGACATAGACAAGGCATTATCAAGGTATTGGCTTGTTATACCTCGCTGGCCCAAGAAGTTTGCAAAAACTTTGCTTATGTGAAGTTTAGAGTGGATGGAGAGACGGCTGTCGTCAATATCAGCGAAATAAAGAACTTTGACAGGGAGAGCCACCACGAGGACAAATGTCACATGGTGCGCATACCTGCCAACCTGAGACAAGAGAAATTCGGAGTAAATTTTTCTGGATGGACTACGAGGTCGCAAACCACCGAAGGATTGGGGTAGTAGCCCGTAGATTGGGGGGGGGGGGGGGGCACACAGGACTTTGGGGTGTATTTTTATGAACAGCACAAGTCTTACCAATTTTGTCCTTCAAAAATGGAGAAATCAACGAAGAAGAAGAATATAGTTGTAGTAATCCAAAATAAATCCGAGGAAGTCCGGTAAATAACAAGCTTCCACGAGACCACGATCGCAGTCACCGCACAAGCATTGAAGAAAACACGCCAATCATACACTACATGCACTGTATACATTGGCAATGTATACAGTACATGTAGTATATGTATTAGTACAACGTCCGCACACACTTTATCGATATAGTTGCGCACGTGCTTCCATGTACTACTAAATGCAGTACATGGATAATCACTGCGGAACTAACGATCGCGTTCGGGCTGCGCTGTGTATATCTTCTATGAGCGCGACCGCGGATTTCGGCGTGATCTGGTTACGTTATCAGTGCTGTGTTATGCTTTAGTCTTATGCAACAGTCGTTTGTTTTTAAAATATTTTAAAATTACAAAAAATCAGAGTTTTGAGGCATGCAATCGGAATTCGGAGTGGGTATGAAAAAAGCGGAGTAACTCCGCCTAAATCGGAGTGGTTGGCAGGTATGGGTGCGGTGGAGCCCTGCAGATGTGAAGGCCACAATGCCGGGACTTCCGAATCCAACTCCAACTCCAAGCTCGAAAACTCAAAGAAAAACAAGAAGGGTAGGCCTACAACATTCTTCAGAAGTAAACGGAGCAAAAGGGATGAGAATTCTTCAGACGATGACACGATGGAGGTTGAAACCAACGAGTACTACAGAGCTCAGATACTATTTTTTGGAGGTAAGTAATTCAACTTACCGGCAGCTACCTAGACTCTAGAAACCTATCCAAAATTTTACCCGTAACTCCTGCGTGGAGAGGAGGGGTTTTTTGGGCCACTTACGACAAAATCCTTTTTTTTAGACTCTTTTCTTCCTATTTATTATCATTTCTTGTTCAAATCATGAAGCAAATACTATTATTATTTAAACAAAAAAAGAATCCAAGAATTTTTTTTATGAATTGCCATGACAATATTCATTTCCATTTTCACTGTTTCGGAGGTAGTTTTCGGTCAATCAAGGTCAATCAAAGTCAATAGGAAGCGCGCGCCGTGCCAGGTATGTATATAGCCGTACAGACATAGACCAAAAAATGATTGTAAGAAATCTGCAGCTCAAAAGGTGATCAAGCTCTTTACCAGGACTCGTGAACATGGAGAATGAAATATATCATCAGTTGAAAGTCGAAGTGAACAATTTTTTTGATTTTCAAAAAAGTTACTATATAATTTTTGCCATCATTTTAAAATGCAATTTATTCCATGACTAACATTTAACAGCATAGGAGTTATTATCGATTAATTTAATCAACTTTATTTCGTTACAGAAACGGTATCCGGAGAGTCAGCAGAAGTCCCGCCTGAACATGATGAAGTCCCGTCTGAACATGATAAAGAAGTCGGTGGAAAAGAAGGAGAGCCAGGTATGGAAAGTGGAATTCTCGTTACATATGATGAGAAGTACCTCTTTATAACAATTATATGTCGTCCATGAACAAAAATATCATTCAATTAAAGCAGAATATTAAAAGTATATATATTCCCATTATTGTATGATGCAAAAATTTCATGAATGACATTTAAAAGTATTAGACAAATTATCAATTAATTTAATCAACTTTATTTCATTACAGACCCGGTATCCGTAGAGTCAGCAGAAGTCCCGCTTGAACATGATGAAGTCCTGTCTGAACATGATGAAGAAGTCGGTGGCAGTCGGGTAAAATAACCACCACTAAACCGCAAATCACAACTTATTTTACTTTGGTATAGGTTATTTAACCATCACAACCTAATCCAAGATCTCTCTTTAACTGTTATGGAAAACAAAATTACGATGGATATTAATATTTCGTAAAATTTATTGTAAGAAGTTAACATTTCTTTGACTTTGGATCATTAGGAGGTGGACCACCGGTTGAATTCAATGAAAAGCATGAGGCTGTGCTTGAGGCAATGGTGGAGGAGAGTGTTGAGGGTATTCCGGGGCCAGAAGAGGAGGCTGGACACCTAGCTCTCCCTTCGAGCCAAATGTCACAGGTAGAATTTGTAGAATTTGATTGACCCCCTCTCTGGGTATGAGAGTACAAACGAACATAAAAATATACATAGCGATGCACGACTTTCCATCGCCATATTTGTAACTCAGTGAAATGCGTATGCCTCTGGGCAGAAAAGAGATATCCCACCTAGTGATGCTGCCCAGATGAAGGGGTACCTCAAACTGCTTACAGCACCTAATTTTGTTTCCCATATGGCCTTGTACAGAGACATTGTAGAAGTTGCAGCTGAGCTGTCCCTTGTATTTCAGAGAGACAACCTGCTCATTTCTGCAGTTCGCAGTAGTGTGTCTGCCACACAAGCCACATTGACCAGAATGGAGGCACATCCAGGTGTTCATCTAAGGCATGTTCATGCTGCTGCAGGCAGAGCAAGAGAAAGTAATGAACCCCATGTCACCTTCTGTGGCATGGACATTGATGCTAGGCCTCTTCATGCCTTTGAAAGTGTGAAGAAGAAGATCACCCAAACCATGATTCATTTCCTTGATGTCAGTTTTGCTGACTTCTGGCAGAATCCCATCATTCAGGCATTATTCTGGCTCACTTGTTTATGTGTGATCGCCAGGCTGTGCAGACACAACATTTTCTTAGCTCTTCATTTTCCTTTGTACCATCACTTTGTTTGCAAGTATGGAATATGTAATACGTTTTGATCTATTTTACTGTGTATTATTTGTACTTGTATTATATATCTAAGTTTTGTTGAAATGCTTTTTAAAATTGTGCTTGTAAAACTTGCAATGTAATTTAGCTCTCGGGGGTTCTAATAAAACCATTCTACTACTACTACTATCAGATATTTTTAATGTAACCAACTTTCCTGATGATCCAGATGCATTCCAAGAATTTGGCATGGAGAGTGTTACTAATCTTGAGGAATACTCCCCTCCTAAGGGAAAAGGGCTGTAACTCAACACTTGTGTCAGTGAAATAGATGAAGCTTCAAGAGGTCATCAAACACCACTTCCTCAAAGATGACCTTCAAGATCTGTGGTCTAGGATCCTCTGCCATAAGGCACAATTTTATCTCAATACTGGCCATCTTCTACGGATCTTACTTCTCCTCCCTACTGCCACAGCACAGGTAGAGAGACAATTCTCCACAATCAAGTGATGTCAAGGGGACTGGCAGACATAGACAAGGCATTATCAAGGTATTGGCATGTTCTACCTCGCTCGCCCAATAAGTTTGCAACAACTTCGCTTATGTGAAGTTTAGAGTGGATGGAGAGATGGCTGTCGTCAATATCAGCGAAATAAAGAACTTTGACAGGGAGAGCCACCACGAGGACAAATGTTACATGGTGCGGTGGAGCCCTGCAGATGTGAAGGCCAACAGTGCCGGGACTTCCGAATCCAACTCCAACTCCAAGCTTGAAAACTCAAAGAAAAACAAGAAGGGTAGGCCTACAACATTCTTCAGAAGTAAACGGAGCAAAAGGGATGAGAATTCTTCAGACGATGACTCGATAGAGGTTGAAACCGACGGGTACTACAGAGCTCAGAAACTACTTTTGGAGGTAAGTAATTCAACTTAGCTACCTAGACTCTATAAACCCGTCAACCAACTTATAGGAAAGCGAGATTACGCAATTTTTGACATGTTAGTCAGACAGAAGCCATCAGCAAGAGTGAAAAGCTCAGAAACACTCATCATGTGGACAAATAACAAGACTGTAGGGTGGATACATAGCTTAGACGAGGCAAGAAGGACAGAGCTTATGACTGAAGCTAGATCGAGAGCTCCAGCTGTACTTCAGAAATACAAAAACAGGATGACGACAATCAAAAGCGAAAAATGGAGGCTCGAAGTTAGAGAGAGATGAGAAGATTGAAGAGCTAAAAGATGCAAAATTACAGGCAAAGAAGATGGAACTGACAGTCAAAGAACTGAGTAAATGCAGAGCCATTTTAAAAGCAACTGAACGTGCAGCTAATGAAATGAAAATGCTGATAGAAAAATTTAAAAAGTATCTGGGTTTTCAAGTCACTTTGCTCGATGGTTCAACCCGCACCATGTGCTTGACTGAAATGGCCAAAGGAAATACAGAAGGAACGATGGAGGCTTTCAAGGGTAGATTGAGAGAGTTTGCAGAAGTGCTATTAACAGGTGAGAACACAGACGCCATCTACAACAAGCTAAACTGCTCATTCAAAAGCACTATGACAGACCAGGGACCTGGATTTCCCCAGATGAGTGAATGGGTGAAATTGAAGTAATTGGAAAAGTCCTGAAATCACTAGAAGAAATTTCAACTTGCGCGAGAGCAACGTTTTAAAGAACAGAAACTCAAACAAAGTAATAAGATTGAACACGAAAGGCATGTTCATATCCAGATTGATGGCATGATGATGCAGCTGTACTACATGTACCTGTATCGAAGACCTCCAAAGAAGTGGGGGGAGCTGCATGCAGTAGCCACAGCTTTGGAACAAGATCTACTGAAGCCAAGCATGTCCCAGGGCACTCTGTGGCTACATCATCGGTGTAGAGGGTTGTGATGCCTGGCAACTGACTACCATGCCATTGTTACTCAGTGTAATGAGTATGCCTCTGGGCAGAGATATATTCCACCTAGTGATGCTGCCCAGATGAAGGGGTACCTCAAACGGCTTACAGCACCTTATTTTGTTTTCCATATGGCCTTGTACAGAGACATTGTAGAAGTTGCAGCTGAGTTGCCCTTGTATTCCAGAGAGACAACCTCCTCATTTCTGCAGTTCGCAGTAGTGTGTCTGCCACACAAGCCACATTGACCAGAATGGAGACATATCCAGGTGTTCATCTGAGTTATTTATTTTTAAGTTGAGTGCCGTGTGTTTTCCATCCATCATGCCTGGTATTTTCAAGGTTTGTGTTGTGGAACAATTTGAAATACGAAGACCACAAGGCATGGAGCCGCATGTGTTTGGGCTCGTGTTGGAGTCGGGGGAGTCGGAGCCAGTGGCCGTTTATTGCCACTTTCCCCAAGAGCAGGTGGCCAAAGATCTCTTGGCGTTGCCATTAAGGAAGAAGGTTATGCTCGCCAAGGGCACCATGAAGGGTCGAAACCTGTCCTTAACGAAGGAATCCAAGGTATTTACTTTTGTTAGAGTTATTTATTTTTAAGTTGAGTGCCGTGTGTTTTCCATCCATCATGCCTGGTATTTTCAAGGTTTGTGTTGTGGAACAATTTGAAATACGAAGACCACGAGGCAAGGAGCCGCATGTGTTTGGGCTCGTGTTGGAGTCAGGGGAGTCGGAGCCAGTGGCCGTTTATTGTCACTTTCCCGAAGAGCAGGTGGCCAAAGATCTCTTGGCGTTGCCATTAAGGGAAGAAGGTTATGCTCGCCAAGGGCACCATGAAGGGTTGAAACCTGTCCTTAACGAAGGAAACCAAGGTATTTACTTTTGTTAGAGTTATTTATTTTTAAGTTGAGTGCCGTGTGTTTTCCATCCATCATGCCTGGTATTTTCAAGGTTTGTGTTGTGGAACAATTTGAAATACGAAGACCACGAGGCATGTAGCCGCATGTGTTTGGGCTCGTGTTGGAGTCGGAGCCAGTAGCCGTTTATTGCCCCTTTCCCGAAGAGCAGGTGGCCAAAGATCTCTTGGCGTTGCCATTAAGGAAGAAGGTTATGCTAGCAAGGGCACCATGAAGGGTCGAAACCTGTCCTTAACGAAGGAATCCAAGGTATTTACTTTTGTTAGAGTTATTTATTTTTAAGTTGAGTGCCGTGTGTTTTCTATCCATCATGCCTGGTATTTTCAAGGTTTGTGTTGTGGAACAATTTTAAATACGAAGACCACGAGGCATGTAGCCGCATGTGTTTGGGCTCGTGTTGGAGTCGGGGGAGTCGGAGCCAGTGTCCGTTTATTGCCACTTTCCCGAAGAGCAGGTGGCCAAAGATCTCTTGGCGTTGCCATTAAGGAAGATGGTTATGCTAGCAAGGGCACCATGAAGGGTCGAAACCTGTCCTTAACGAAGGAATCCAAGGTATTCACTTTTGTTAGAGTTATTTATTTTTAAGTTGAGTGCCATGTGTTGTCCATCCATCATGCCTGGTATTTTCAAGGTTTGTGTTGTTGAACAATTTGAAATACGAAGACCACGAGGCATGGAGCCGCATGTGTTTGGGCTCGTGTTGGAGTCGGGGGAGTCGGAGCCAGTGGCCGTTTATTGCCACTTTCCCGAAGAGCAGGTGGCCAAAGATCTCTTGGCGTTGCCATTAAGGAAGAAGGTTATGCTAGCAAGGGCACCATGAAAGGCCGAAACCTGTCCTTAACGAAGGAATCCAAGGTATTTACTTTTGTTAGAGTTATTTATTTTTAAGTTGAGTGCCATGTGTTGTCCATCCATCATGCCTGGTATTTTCAAGGTTTGTGTTGTTGAACAATTTGAAATACGAAGACCACGAGGCAAGGAGCCGCATGTGTTTGGGCTCGTGTTGGAGTCGGGGGAGGGGGAGTCGGAGCCAGTGGCCGTTTATTGCCACTTTCCCGAAGAGCAGGTGGCCAAAGATCTCTTGGCGTTGCCATTAAGGAAGAAGGTTATGCTCGCCAAGGGCACCATGAAGGGTCGAAACCTGTCCTTAACGAAGGAATCCAAGGTATTTATTTTGTTTTTTCTGTTTTGTGTATGATTGTTGGGGTGTATATTTAAGTGTAGGTTTCGGACAGTACGTTGGATGCATACCACAACATATGCCAGAGTCACTGAAAAATAGAATTCTGGTGAATTTGTTGGTTTTCCATGTTTTTTATTTTTAATGCTTTGTTTCATGTTTTGTAATATATTTGTAGATTGTATCTTTGGTGTCGACACCCACCTTCAAGAGGCGTCGCCTGATGCTGAAAGACACAAACATGGAAGGATCGCTAGGCTTAACTTCGTTGGGCTCAGTGGCAGAGAACGTAAATATGGTCGTGAATGACACTGTTGTGGTCACAGTGGTGTTGGTCCGTGACCAAGCGCTATGTTCAACCCAACAATCATGCATTGAGGTTTGTATGTTGTTGTTGTTGATTTTTTTGTTGGTTCGGATGGTTATGTGGGCATCGATTATTCTTCGTTTGTTTTTTGCAGGTTTTTTGTGATGTTCTATTATGGCAGGATAGCTAAAATGTCAAACCCATGGCTGCCACTAGCCTACTGCAGTGCCTTTGCGAATATTGTGTAAATGTAAATTTCCTTGTGCAGTCATTGACTGCAAAGTGCATGCAAGTTGGACAGAAGAACACCATTAGAAACAAATACGATGCACTGAATGTTACACTATGTCCCCAGCAAGGAAGCGCTCCCAAGCACTATGAACATGATGCACTATGAACATGATGGACAAAGAAAGAGGACAAAATATACAGTTTCTCAGGTAGACAAAGGAACATCCCTTCACTGCTATTATGTAAAAATGTGTAGACCAGGTGTCACATGCATATTCACCTGTTCTACACATTTCTACATAATAGCAGTGAAGGGATGTTCCTTTGTCTACCTGAGGAACTGTATATTTTGTCCTCTTTCTTTGTCCATCATGTTCATGGTGAAGAGACCCTGCATTGACAGGATCTGCAAGCAGTGTGGAACGAAGGTTTTAAGAGATGTGTTTCGGACGCTCCTCAACAGTCACGGCAAGGAACATCTAAATGAGGGAGTGGACGATGGCAAAAGTTGAGAAGGGGAAACAAATGGCACTCATAGAAAAAAATGGGACTGTGGAAGATACTGTCAACGCCCTCATTATCAGACTTGAACTATTTGCAAAATATCTGGGTAGTGCTAAGTGGCAGGTCAGCAATTTCAGGCTCTGACCAAGGATGTCCCCCACGAGTGGGTGGTTTACTGCCTGATTTTGGAGAGAACTAGAATTTGCTGTATCTTGTGGAGCAGAAAGCTTATGTTAGCAGTTAGTAATGTTTTGTATTTTGAATGTATACAATATAATTGTAAGAACTAGTATAATGCTATAGTAATGCAAAGATACACTATTGATATATAGTGAACAGAGAAAACCGATCTCGACTGATCTTTTAGCAACAACTTGAACTTTTGTATAAATGTGTTTTATGTAAGCGTTAATTAAGCTTAAGCAGTAATTCATTGTTTTGTACATTATGTACAGTTTGTTTATTTTATTGTTTTGCCTTGCATACTTCGTTTTATGATGTACATACATTTTGTTGTTGTTAATAAACTTCAATTTCAACTTCAGAAAGACCTCATCTGCTCACCTCCAAGAGATAAACAAAAAGATATTTAAAACTATTGATGGAACGTAGAAAGAAGATGCCGCTTCTTGAAGGATGGATTTAACAGAGTTTTTTCCCCAATTGAAGACAACACCAGTTCTAGAGCGGTCGAAAACAGTGGCTAAGGCCAGTAGTCTACAACATGCCATCCCATGCATAAAAATAATATAAAATCAGATCTTTTGGCATGGTACTGCGATTACTTGCCCAACTTGCCTAAAAATATATCTGCGTACAAGCGGGTTTGTCTCCATCAAAATGTCTACTTAGCATGGCTGGGCATATAAATATCCCCAAATGCACACAACCGAACCCAGAGACAGTAGACTTTAAAAAAACAATTCAAGCAACATGGTCTAGTTCGCTGATAAGTCTTTTAATAAGTCTGCAGAAGATCTCATTTTTTGGTATCTAGGTTTAAAAAAGAGCAGAAATTTGTTTGTCCATTTAGATCTTATTCAATAGGTCTAGGCTTTGAGTAAGACTAGCTGGTAAGAATGGGGAACTTAGGGTTAAATGAACATGAGACTGGATATTGTTCATACTCTGAGCACGGAAAAAGAAACAGTTAGCCATTTCTTATGCAAGTGCTCTCTCTTCCTTATAGAGAGCCATGCTAAAGAATTTGGCATGGAAACAAAAATAGCAATCCCAATACTCCTGAATTCCACAGACATTAACAACCAACAGGCCTCGGTCAACTTCGTATCAAGAACTAAAAGGGTACACCTGTACCCATAGTGCTAACCACCTTGCACCGCACATAATTATTCAAGCTCAAGATGTTTCGCTTTTTCAGTGAGTGATACATGAAGAAGAAGAAGAAGAGGGAAAGAAGAAAAGAAGAAGAAGAGGGAAAGAAGAAAAAAAGTAGAAAAGTACTCAAGAAGAGAAGAGAGAACTGCCTATATTAACGTTTAGAATCTTAGAATGAAGTGGAGACGCCTAGACTTAAAGGCCCACTGCACTACTTGTAGCTACTTGCGCCCTCCATATAACAAACAATGCCTAATCGGTGACCATTGGTCCCCCATGATCCTCTTTTTCTTATGTTAACTGAGAGCTGAGTTGATGAGATAACCACCTGTCCAGTGACCTTACAGGGCGCTCTAATCCCTCCTGTAAACTATGGCAGATAAGCTTTAATGGTGGACGTCAGAGGGCCTAGGCTCAGCATTGGGCCGAGTTGAGAAACTTGTCACAACGTACCGTGTCTGAGTTGGTCCTTGGACGTCCAATAAAGCCGATAGGCCTTATGCTCGCCAGCCTCTGAACACTTCCAACTTTTAAAAAAAAGAGTTCAACTTTTAAGAATCTAATTTATCCTAATCTATATGTTAAAAAAAGTAAATCTAATTTGAAAGGAAAAAAATCTGAACAGAAGAGGCTTAGATATTCACTCCTCAATGGTAAATGCCTATAAACCAAAACAACAACAGTAATCAGATCATCACATGGTCATACACAAACACACTGGAATCATACAAAGACAAACGCACAAACCAGAATCATGGAAAGAAAAACTTATCAGGACTTCTACAGCTAGGTATAATCCAGTTGGTAAAACTCTTCATCTCTTTGATATTTATACCAAATTTTTAAAGAAACACTTTCAATTCAATCATATTAAAACCATTATCAATTTCGCCCTTTTTTTGGGGGGGGGGGGGGATCTTTACGGAATGAGTGGGGGTAATGGGGCAATAATGTTTGCCCTCCTTGGTGAATCCTATATCTCACAAGAATATTTTTGCCTTTCTGGATTTTACGACAACTGCTTCAGTACAATTTTTGTTTAAACACATTCCAAATTCTTGACCTCTAACCTGGTTCCAACACTATGTTAAAACCACCATTTAAAATGAAATTGCAGCCCAAGTAAACATAATAGAGCCCAGAACAAACGTCGCAGAAGCAATATCAGATAACCACTCTCTTGAGGTTCACCAACAATATGAATACGCCATTATTTTGGGGCTGAATATTTTAGGAACGTATATTTAGATGCATAGACAATCATTTACAATTTAAGCTAATATTCTAATCAACAGTTATCATTTTTCATTATCGAGTCACTCTCTATATAGAGTCACTCTCTAAAGAAAGAAATTCTCTTGTAATTCTTTGCATTTTTGAGGAATATCTATATGCTCAAATATTTCATTTTTCTGAGCAATGTTTTAGATTATCAATGATGGATCAAAACATACCAGTAACCATTTTACCGCTATAAAGATCAGAAAACAAACCCCAAAAATTTCAATTAAATCTAGCAGACACACTAGACCTTAGTTGCACCCTACAACACAATGAAGAATAGAATAGAATACCTATATACCTATACAATGCAGAAGTTTCTACATATGATTTGAAAATGCAGACACAGACTCATCGACACAACTTCACAACCATCAGTCATGGCCATGATACAAACAAGACAGCCAAACCTCTCTTGTGATCTCTCTTCTGGAAACAATGTGAGGAGTGCCAATGGATGCTCTGCCCTGCTGCCATTGCCAATGTTCTCTGCATCCCTTGAATAGTTGTGATCCTCTGCTGGCCAAATTCAAGTTCAAATGTTCAAATTACCTGCTGTACTTTGATGACGTACTGTTCTTGAAGACTGAAAGTGTTTGTGAAGCAGTTCTTGTGACCATCTTCCTGTAAATGATGTGATGGGTGTCAATTTTCTGCTATGAATCAGTCGGTTTCTCAAGGGCTGTGAAAGCAAAATGAACATACAAAAAAAAGGTAAATGTCAAACTCAAGGCCAACATACGAGAAATGAAACTGTTTTATTATGCATTATCTCTTGCATCGTGGTTACGTGACAAAACATATCGTTCAAGATGTTGAAACATCCAAAAAAGCAACACAATTTGCTCAGTAATGTACAAAAAGATTTGTTTAATTCATTTTAAAAGAAGCAGGGTAATACAATTAAAAATATCACTAAAAATGCCAATGTAATGGTTTCATTACAACACCCAATGGAAGCAAATCTTTTGACCTGCTTCACACCATTATTTCCTCTCCTCAATGCACAGAGGGAACTCATCATTCTAGATGATGAGAAAATATAATTTTGTAAGGTTTTCAGCCAACCAGACATACATGTATCAACATATCTTGTGCTTCGAGTAGGAGTACTCTGATGACCATGCATATTTTATTTAATATCGCATGGTTTACGAAAATTTTATCAAAAACTTACAACAAAGATATGTGACAAGGATTTGCTGGAGTATCCATGAAGACAGTGCACTAGAGATCAGAGAGCTAGCAGTAGATTCTGGACTCTGAATGATGCAGGAATGTCCAGGAGTGAGTGCTCTCTTTGGACTTGTACAATACAGAATCTGTGGAAGGACAAGGAAAAATGTATGGAGTTAGATTTATGAAAAAATTCAATTCATATATTCATGAATTGTTTTCCAGCACGTCTATGGGTACCTATCAACTTGTGGTCTGCCGATTATTGAGAGCCAGAAGGGTGTTAACTCTATTAACTCCAAAACTTTCACTCCAAGTAAAATGGAATGAATTCGCAACCTCATCCAGTGTAGCGATTAATGATACTGTTCTACATGTAGTGCATCTAAGAATATCTTAACAGATATGAGAATGAATTGAGAAGCAATCGCTACATTCAAAGATCTTTAAACATACCTGTGGATCTGTAATGAGAAACGCTAGACAACTCCATCTCCACATCATGATTGAGTCACAGCTCAGCCAGCACCATGCCTTCCTTGAACCAGAGAATTTCCTCCTATGTCCTCCAAAGTATGGCAACAGTAGAGAGTCGTGAGGTCCAAGAAGTTTCTCATCTTGCCTGAGCCTTGTAGGTTCATCACGTTGCCCTGTGGGTGATACAATGTTCCCATTTCAATTACACTTTTGATGCGAGTCAAAAGCAGGAAATTCAGTGTTCACAAAGTATTTTTTTTTGGTAATGGCTGACGGTGGGGTGCTGGCATGACTGAAGATAGCGACTGTAATCTCAGATCCTCATTAGATTCATGCGAGTAATTCATCATTACGGTCGCTAACTTCATGCACGCGTGCGCTCCTACACCCCACCATCGGTACGCTTTACGGTATGCAATTGTATTGTGCATCAGTTTGCCATGAAACCTGTGAGAAAGTCTATTATGTCTTCGTTTTGGGGGGAAATATTTCAAAAAAGATAAGAAACTTGACACGAAACAGGGTAAGAAACATAACGACTTTAAATAATGACCATCATTTGAACAATTGATGAAGATTTAGTTGATTTTTGGTATGTTTTAGTAGGGTATCTCCACGCCAGAGTTACAGGTAAAGTATGGATATATGATTCTGAATAAGCGCCTAAATTATAATATTGTCTGGACTCTGGACGATTTTTCAATGTTCAATTTGGGATTGTTTTTCATCATTTTTTTGTTGTTGTAATAATAATAATATACACATGTTTCTTTTAACAGATAAAGCCCCTCCAAAACTCTGCAATATTCATAGCATTTTGGTCGGACTCGACAAAAAAGACGTAAACGCAGAGTTGTGTTGTTTTGCTAAATTTAGCAAAGCCGCTAGCAGCTGCTCAATCGCGCAATATGCATGCGTATTAAGGCTGTGCACAACAGTGTTATTATGTACCCGAGTACACTCCCAGGCTTACAAGCGAATACTCGAATATCCGGACGCCAAGATTTTTTATAATTTTTTTGATTTTTTTGATTTTTTTTTGCCACCACCATACCACTGGAGCAGTATCCCAAGTCCATCGCCGAAAATGCATGCAATTTTACCTCGAGTTGCAGTTGAAGGCGCCGATTTAATAATAATAATAAAAGTAAAAAATGCCGTTTTAAAATCCAAAGATGGCAGAATAATCCATTTTCCTCCAAGTCCAAAAAGAAATCTGGACATTTGGTCCCAGTTTCTGAGTGGTGAGTTTTTACCGACGAAACCATGCCAGCGACCCGCTCTCCCTGGCACGGGTAACCGTCTGCCTGGGATTTTTTTTTTTTTTTTGCGGCCGAATATTCGAGTACGAGAAATCGTACTCGAGTAGTTGTCAACCGTGCAGGTACTCGAGCGAACTACTCGTCGCAGCCCTAATGAGTATGCATAGCATACGCATGTTGCTAAGCTGAATGCGCAAAACCTGACCACATTGTCTCCGCGATATCGCATTGACTATAACGTGTACCGGTACTCACTTCCTAGTTCGGAGCCCGATCTGCTAGCCATACCATATAACGTGCATTGACTTCTAGGTTTGATTCGTACGCGATCCGAATGTGATCCGAATGCATATTTATGTGCAGTTGTTACGCGATGTAACCATGGTTTTGGACCGAGCGGAGCGCACACCCCCTAATAATTAGCTGATCCAACAAATAGCAAGCGCGTAACCAGGTAGTGAGTATGCGAAGCGTGCGAATCGCTTACATAGCGCGCATCCTAGGGGGGTGGGTGCAGGGAGGGGGGAGTTTCCCCCCTCTCGCGCGAAAGCTTTGACACTTCATTAGATTACTAGAGAAAGAAGGCGATTCGTTGTACCGTTCTCGACTCTTAATCATCGTCTGAATTCAGTTTGCCCCCCTCCCGCATGAAGCCCTGAAGCTTTGATGTTTCATTAAATTATTAGAGAAAGAAGGCGATTCGTTGTACCGTTCTCGACTCTTAATTCTTTTTCTTCCTACGTCCTCTTCCTTTCTTCTTTCTCTCTCTTTTTTTTCTTTTCGGCCAGCGTTTTTTTTGGGGCCGACCGCCCCACCCCCCTGGCTACGCCCCTGACAAATAGGGGGAAAGGGTATTTTCAAACTGTTGGGGCGAGTGATCTCTTGGGGCTAGCGAAAAAATAAGTGCATAGATAATTTCCTTACGTCTAGCTGCTAGCCGGACATAAGCCCGGGGGAGCGCGGTTCAGGAAAGTGGAAAATTTTGAGGCTAGGATAGGCAAATTCATGGCGATTAGTCTGAACCGAGTCAGGAGCAAATTTGAAGAAATTATATTTTTAAATGTTGTAAAACCAAAGATATAAGAAGAAAACTGACCAAGTATCTGTACTAAAAATCGTACATGTAAAATTGGTCGTATACATTCGACAGCTGAAAATGACGCGCACGGTTGCATTACGTGCGTTCTCGAATCCAAAATCATACCTCACACAGTGCACACACTCCCGCCATACCGCGAATGGTCCGTCGTGGGGAGCTAGCCGGCTGAGAGTTTGCAGCGATACCAACGCAGCTTCGGAGCTCCGCAGAGCGCCATTTTAGCGGGACTCGGAAAGGTTCGCGGTGGGAAGGCAGCGGCCTAGCTTTTTGCCCAAACAACGCTAGATCGGCTGCTGGCAAAATGAAAATAACTACGATCGAGAACATCGTCGGTTTCTTAACTTTTCAGTGAGATAATTCTGAATTCTAATTGAGACTATATAATAAATTAAATTGACAAAGAAACCTCGGTAGAACTCTAATAACTATATAAAAGCTTGTTTATTTCTTCATTTGACATTTTGTTTTCAACCATTTTTTGTGCGCGAGTCAATGCAAACTTAACTATGTATTACCAAACTTGCAACACGCAAGGAACGGGGAACACTCGCTGACCTCGTATCAAATTCGTTGCAAAAAAAAAATTCAAGGGTGATTTTGAAGCAGTGAAGAATATTGGCGCTGCAATGCGCAGAAATATACTTGAAAGAAACTTAAAAAATCATACCTGAATTTTCAGAAAATCGTATTTGTATTAGTGTACCTAGATAGGCACATTCATGGGGCACTAGAGGGCGCTTCGCGCTCGTACGAAAATCTGAATGGCCTTGCTGCGGTGGGTCGGCAATAATCAGCCCAAAACTTGGATATGGGAGAGTGGAAGGATATATCTTTTTTATAATGTTATCTGGTCTTACCCTTAACCATCCTATGTTTAATCTATGTAGAAATAACATGCGAGTACGATAAGAGAAACATCGGGCCCATTACTGATGCAACTTTTGAAATATTAGCCTAGAAATGACCACCAAACGGAAAAAAATGACATTTTTTCCCGACAAATCTTCATAAAATCTGAGTTATAAACAAGTCACATCTAGGTACACTAATACAAATACGATTTTCTGAAAATTAAGGTATGATTTATTAAGTTTCTTTCAAGTATATTTCTGCGCATTGCAGCGCCAATATTCTACACTGCTTCAAAATCACCCAAAATCAAAAACAAATTTTGAAATTTCTAGTAGCTACTCTACCTTCTTGTTATCAACGAGATGAAAGGGGCTGTATCAACATCAAAGCACACAAGCTCGTACAGGCACACTAACAAGTAGTAGTAGGGTCTAGTAGTAGTGCAGTGTACAGCAATATCGGGGCTTATCACTCAGTCTCACTCTCACTGTCTCAGCTCCGAACATGTGCTCGCTTGTTTTTTTTCACCACCGCGAAGGAGAAATGACCGTCGCTGGAGGCGAGGGCGGCTGGCCTGGGAGAAATAGAGACGCTGTCATTCACAGACTGACAGATCTAGAGCCGATACGAAAGCCCCGAAAGCAGTGCTTTCTAATTCTTAGCACGAACCATTTGAAATAACGATGTTATTTCACTGCCCAAAATATCAACAACATTGCTGTTTCAATACATGGCTAGCTTGTTACAGATTGAGTGACGTACGTGGCCGTGGTCTTGAAATAGCTCATTTCATCTGCGCGCCCTGGCATGGCCCTTGGAATAATTTGGATAGGTCTCGGCGATTATGAGGCGCCGTTTGTAGACCTATTATTTACACCAATAAATATATTTAATTCATTATTTACACTACAACATTGTATACAAGATTTATATATGGTCTAATGCAATTAAACGTGTACTAGTATTTATAAACAAAGATTTCACGATATCCAATATATGAAGAGTTTCATTCCAAAAGGAGTTAAATCCACTGCATTGGTACTTCTGAGTAATTAAATCACCTTTTTAAAATTTCTCCACTTTTCCTTTAGCCATGTACCTTTACGTTGCTACCCTGGACCAATAATATACAGTGCGTCCCAGAAAAAACGAAACCGAGAATTATCGATGTTTTATCATAACTTAATCACATTTATAATTGATAAATGACACATATTTGGAAAGCTTAGATCCTCCTCTTTCATTTGATGCAACTCATATGATGCATATTTTACGCATGAGTGATTAAAATGAATTTGAAGAGAGGAAACCAAAAAGTCATTTTGGCGGACGGTATCTGAATTTCAAATAGAAAATCACATTTCTAGAAAGTTGAGTTTCTGCCCTTTCATATGACACCTCAATCAGGAAAATGAGCAAGGAATGACAAAGTTCTGTTTGTTTAAAGTAGTGCTTGCATTTCCATAATTTTATCAAACGAATTCGTTTTCACTGGGTGCCTGTCGTAGCAACAAACAGAGTTGACAACAGACTTTACTCCGTTTCGTTGACAATCAGCCATGCATGAAGTCTTTCGTTTACGGCTGATTGTCAACGAAATAACTTGAACAATGCAGGCGCGGATCCAGGGGGCCGAGCGGGACTTGCCCCCCCCCCCCCCCCCCCCCCCCCCCCCTCGCAAAAAAAGAGAGAAAATAAAAAGGGGGAAAAGAAGGAGATCGGTGGGGTGGGAAAGGGCCTTCTTCCTATAGGCTGTTGCCCCCACCCCAAGGGAAAGGAAAAGAGTAGAGCTAAAGGGGAACAAAAAGAGAAAGGAAAAGGGAAAAGGGTGAAAAGAAGGGGAGATCATCAACAACGCATGGATGTGGGGGGGGGGGATATCAGCTGCAATTTTCCCGCAAACAAGTTGTGGGTCGGAGGGGGGGGGGGCAAAAGGCCCTGGCCCCCCTCCCCGCCAAAAAAGAGAGGGGGAAGAGAAAGGGAAGAGGAGAGCTAAAAGAGAACAAAAAAGAGGAAGAAGAAAAGAAAAGCTTGAAAAGAAGGGGAGATCAACAACGCATGGATCGGGGGCCGAAATGCCCTGGCCTCCCCCACCCCAACAAACCAAAGAGAGAGAGAAGGAAGGGAAGGGAAAGGGAAAGAGAAAAAGGGATAGAAAAAAAAGAAGAGAAAGAAGGAAAAAAAAGTCCCACAAGGTGTAGTAGATCGAGGGCACTGGCGTACTGCCCAACTAACAATTGGACGTTTTCTGAACGTTCTAGAAACGTTCCAAGTTGGTTTTTTGGACGTTTTGTGAAAACGTTATTTGGACGTCAAAATGTGGTAGGTTTTCGACGTATTTAAAACGTTTTATTGGACGTTTTAAAAACGTTTTTTAAACGTTAAAAGAACAAAAAAAAAACCTTTAAAAACCTTTCAGACATTCGAAAAGTCCAAAAACCTTTTGAAAACGTTCTAAATATATTGTGGACGTTGTTAGAACGTGCAGAAAACCTTTAAAAAACGTTTGGAATGTTCTTAAAACGTTTTTAAAACGTTAAAATGCACTACAAACGTTTTAAGAACGTCTAGAAAACCTTTTAAAACACGTCTGGAACGTTTATAAAACGTTTTCTAAACGTCCAAATGTACTGGAAACGTTTTGAAAACGTTTAGAAAACCTTTTAAGAACGTCCAGAACGTCCTGGAAACGTTTTGAGAACGTTCAGAAAACCTTTTAAGAACGTCTAGAACGTCCTGGAAACGTTTTTACAACGTTCAGTAAGCCTTTTAAGAACGTCTAGAACGTCCTGGAAACGTTTTAGGAACGTTCAGAAAACCTTTTAAGAACGTCCAATATACAGTGAATTTTTAATAAACGCTAGGTCACACATGTATTTGATTGATTTTATGAATTTATTATCAAACATATTTACAAAATATGTACAAAGGCTTGGCAATACAGTACATCATGTATATTTGAAAAAGAGTATTGGTATTTCCCGAAGTGCCCCCGAAAGAACATACAATTCTAATATTCAGAATAAATTGTTATTTGATCAATATCGGTTCACAAACGGCTGAAATATCCATAAATATATTTTTATTCAAAATATTAAAAATGCTTGAAGACTACTTTGAAGAAAACAAATCTGAATAGTTCTTTAAAAAGCAATTGATATAGATATTTAATTATTATTTTAACAAACATTAAATGCAGAAACTAAAATTAACGGGTCATTTTGAATACTAACAGAGGCTTTACTTGGCCGTTTGTAATTATTACTTTGCACCGTGATGGTGCAGGTTTTGGTTTTAAAGTTAAGTTTGACCAATACTAAACTATCCCTTTAAAACTATAGATACATAACACATGAACAATCTACAAATAAAACATAAGAAAATGATAGATGAGTTGAAGATATGCCTCATTAACTGGCAAATATGAATACTCATATAATTCACGGGTCTATGTCTCTATGAATATACAAGGCAAAGATAAAATGAATAGTGTCAATAATTTTGCAGCACACAATAGATAGCAACTTTGGTAACACACTTTATAAAAGCAATTTGAGTTATTTACAGAACCTGGCAATTCATGCCAAAAAGATGCCCCAGCAAATGATTAAGAAATCTTTCTATAATAAGTCTTGATCTTTGGTAAAACTAAATAGTGGATTACTGTAAATTTTTTGTGTACTATATCAAATTCAATGTGAATAAATTCACCAGAACCTTTTAACAAAATGTCACAAATTATCATTAAATACATGTGAATAACCGATTTAGCTATGTGCCTCCACCCAGGATTAGCTTCATCATCCGGTGCAAAATATAACTATTCAAAAGAGTACATGTATTTACTTTCTCATCAACTTCTACAAGTGATAAAAATGTGACTATTTTAAGAAGTCACATTTCAAGTGAAAGTACGTCCAAACAAAACAAGGAAACTACACTCGTTTCAGCTCTACAAATTGGCAACACTGATGACACCAACTGTGAGTAGCTATCCATCAACTTTGTACTCAAAATTTCATATTTTCTAAATTTTCCTTAAAATTACACATTTCCACAGCTTTTAATCAGAGTATGTTCAGATTACTAATGACGAATAGCTTTCTACACAACATGCTTTGACTATGGGGGTTAGAAAATGTAAAATTTTGTGTACAAAGTGAATTTAGAGCTACTCAAGATGTCATCAGCATTGTCAATTTGAATAGCCGAGAGTAATTTACTAGAAAATGTAAAAAAAGAGCAGTTTCCTTACTTTGTTTTCCTTACCGAGTTTGCCCATTTCTTATTTTTAACTTTGTTCAAATTTGTCTCCTTTGATTGAAGCAGTGAAATTTCTAGGGTAGATTTCCCCTTTAAATCCGAGTAAAAAATTGTCCTTTTGATCGACCAAAGATTTAGTGGGCAGGTCAAGATTTCCCAGAAGCCTTGCATCTTACTTCAAATATAAAATCAACACAAAACACATGAACAATCTACAAAAGCTATTTGCAATAAACTGATAGAAATGAGTTGATATGAATTATTAACAGGCAAATATGAATACTCAAATTTAAGGGTCTATGAATATAGAAGACAAGGTTATAAGAGAGTTTGGCAGCACACACATTGGTTTCAGCATCCTTACAAAAAGGTGTACATTTACAGACCTATACAACTTTGTCTTGCATTCTCAAGAAGATGTTGCAATTCAATCCAAAAAGATACACCAACAAAACTGTTATGTCGCTGATAAAGTTTCTCCATTATTAGCTGAAATGGTCAAAATTTGGTTTAAGTATGAGTTTTAGGATTTTTTGCATTGCCCCTGAATGAAGGTATCTTAATCTACCTTGAATGAAAATGTGGTGTTCACTGGTTCGGTAAACGGCTCCCTCAGGTCTTCCACATCAACGGCCGCTCCCGATTTGGACAAAAGCAGTTTTTGTACCAACTGCGTCAGCTGCTGCTGCCCTTCCTCCAGCCTCTGCAGCGTACACACTACACAGTACCTGCACTTGAAAATTGCCTGAGAAGAAAAAAACAGACACATAAAATACATTATAATAACAGTTCAAGTCATTAAAAAGTTTGACAGCAAATTAATAGGATATTTTGGCGAGATATGTTTGATAGCTGTCCAATTTAGTCACTTCAGGAATATATCACCCAGCTTCAAAGACGACACCTTTGCAGCGCTTCCAACAAAGTATACATACTGTAAGGATTTAAAAGCGACTCTTCTGTAAGAAAACTATACCCATGCCTTGTTGATGAAATAAATTACATGTACGCCGAGATAATCTGCCTCTCTTATCCAATCCAACAGTATTTTATTGTAGCAACTTAGTACATATGGCAAATGTTGTTTTGTTAGTTTATACGCTCTATAGTATATGTTCTGATGATAAAAAAAACCTCAGAAACTTTCATTTCAAACTTTCGTTTGTGAAATGCTATCTGAAAAAAACTTACTTTCCGAAGCCCGAGCCCTTGCTGGAGTTGTGGGTTGGAACTGAAAAAATGCGATGTGGACTTGGACTTCACATTCAGTTTCGGCATTGGTATCTCTGCTGCCACAGCCCTAGTCGTTCCTCCGCGTACATGTTGTTTTCTTGATTCAAGATCTGAAAAACAGAGACACATTGCAGATGTTAAAAGGGATATCAAGACATGACAAGAATTCTCATAAACTGAACAAACTTTTGGGTAATGTAAACTTCTTGTCCGAAATTTATGCCTAGATTACAAATTAATTTCCAGTTTTGCCGGAATGGTGCCACATCTATTAATCATCATTTTGCATGGCTAGGACACAAAGCATGTCTAGCTTAAGCTATCCCAAATAAATTATCTTAGGTTTTCATCATCTGTTGGATTTTCAAGAAAACGAGAAATAAGATGTAAATTATACGTCTCTGGCCGAGCCAAGCACTACTAACCATCAAGAGACAAATACTTACCAGCGTCACTTCCGGAATCACTAGAAGATTTGCTTAATCTCTGGGGAAGACGTCTCTTTCGCTTCTATACGGCATCATCTTCCGATACCAGGTTTGACGTGTCCTCTGCCTTCCTGGCGATGTTTTTGCGCTTTCACATAGTTGCCTGTATGTAAAAATAAAACAAATCAATCCTTAAGTTAATCTACGTTATTGGAAATCAATTTCTTTAAATAATGTGTCATCTGAACTAAACAGATTTTTTTTAAAGAGACGAAATTGAGAACAAGATATAGATCTAGGTCTCGATATTTCTAAAAAAACAATATTCATACAAAAAAGGTGGTTTGGGAGCTATTTCAATTGCCTAAAAAACAAACCTGTTGTAATAGGGGGTGGGATAATATAAAGTTGCTAAATGGTGGTGGAGGGAAAAGCATGGAATGTTCCACTCCCGTGGGATTTTAAATGCTATTGAGGGAAGAGTAAATAAGTCAAGAAATGAGCTGTGGTAGTCGAAGGACTTATTTTCTTCACGAAATAGCATTTTAAATCCCGATGGGAACTTTCCATGATTTTTCCAGACAGCAAAGTTAACAACTCAACTGTTTTAATCATCCGATTACCATGTAATGTAACGAGCCATGCGCACATACCCACTCCAGCAAAGAGTCCATGCTATTATGCGTATTGACCTCTAGCACTGCACTACGTGTTAATAGGCAGCATTTGCTCAAAAGGAATAGTCAATACACACATAATACACAAATGCACTTATCATGCCGATGCGGCTGTAAGCAAATTTTGACAGTAGACAAACAATTTGAATTTCTTAATTGTTCTTTCTAACAAAATAACATCGGTAAGTTGAACAAATTGTATTTTATTACTGCTATTTAGGTGTCATCAATTGTCACTAAAGTACAGATTTTTAGTGAAAGAGTTTTGTACAGTGGTGTTTGAAATGTTAAGTATCAATAGCACAGCTTTTAATACACACAGCCAGGATAGTAATGCAGCTATGTATGCACTAACTCCAAGAAGCTCCGACGCCGTTCGGCATCGGAGCTTCCTGGTGTTATGTGTGCACATACCCTAGCGTACCCAATTACCATACCACTGTTACCAGTCAATGCAATGAAAATTTCAACGGCCTGCACATGCGACATAGAGTCTGCCGTACTTTTAGTTTTAATGCAAATAATCAATATTTTATTTCATTTTACATGCTTCAAAATCAATCAAACAAAGCTTAAATTCCTTACAGATATCAGAATGTTAAAATAACGCTTACCTCGGTGTCGCAGTCTAACAGATTATTTGAAATCTCGAAGTCACGTCATCAAGCAGCTCAGTCAACTCGTCAGTCAGTTTAAAACACGCGGCAAGCTCTGGAGCGAGCGCGCCGCACCGGCCGCGCCGGATACGATACTATACAGTGGTACGGTACGATTATATACGGTGCGTACGCACTTTGTATACACGTGGTTGAATGGAGCATATAAATGACGTAGCGCGGTCGGACTAATTGGGCTGGGGGAGGGGGGGGGGGAAGGGGCACAAACATTATGTGAGGGGGAGGGGTCACTCCTTATGTATTTCTTTTTTCTTCAAATAATGTCACCTTATTTTTTCTATTTTTTCCTCAAAATTATTGGGGGCACGTGCCTCCCTCCATCGCTACGCCACAGTGCATCAGTTTGACATACCTCGACCCCCCCCCCCCCATGCGTATGCATGTGGCCTTATTTCGCCAGCTGGTATTTTTTAAGAAATATTTATTTGGACATAAAAAAAAAATTCAACAAAATACGTCTGAATAAAACGTTCTGTAAACGTTTTACAGGACTTATCCAACAACGTTTAATTTGTAACGTCCAAAAAACGTTTTCTGAACGTCTTCAAAAGACCTAGCTCCGCAGCGAATGTAAGGTCCCAACTTAGACGTTATATACACGTTTTTTAAACGTTTAATATGGACGAAGACAAAACGTTTATTTTGTAACGTCCACAAACGTTTTGTAAACGTCCTATATCAAACGTTCTGTAAACGTCCTATATCAAACGTTCTGTAAACGTCCTATATCAAACGTTCTGTAAACGTCCTATACCAAACGTTTAATTTTGTAACGTCCACAAACGTTTTGTAAACGTCCTATATCAAACGTTCTGTAAACGTCCTATATCAAACGTTCTGTAAACGTCCTATACCAAACGTTTAATTTTGTAACGTCCAAAAAACGTTTTTTAAACGTTCTAAAAAACCTAACCTAACTTTAACGTTATATAAACGTTTTTAAAACGTTCATTTAGGACGAAGACGTACAGGACCTAAAAAAAACGTTTTGAAAACGTTCTGAAAACGTTCTGTGTTTGCTGGGTGATTGGGGGGGGGGGGGCAAGGAGGGGGTCTAATTCAATACCGGTGATTCACAAATGTTGCTGAAAATTAATGACATAATATTTCAAAGATTTGTCCCCACTTTTAATAAATTATACTCTTTTCATGCGTTTGTTGGAAAATTACAAATTCCTAAATTTACAGTCAGGCAAGAAATATTCTTATCTAGAGGCCTACACGTCAGGGCCCGCGGAACGGCGGGGCTATGGGACCTCGAGCCCCCCCCCCCCCCCCCCCACGCACACACACACTTTATATGAAAAAGTATATTAACGAGAAATAGAAAAAAAGAGAGAAAATAAAAAGGGGGAAAAGAAGGAGATCGGTGGGGTGGGAAAGGGCCTTCTTCCTATAGGCTGTTGCCCCCACCCCAAGGGAAAGGAAAAGAGTAGAGCTAAAGGGGAACAAAAAGAGAAAGGAAAAGGGAAAAGGGTGAAAAGAAGGGGAGATCATCAACAACGCATGGATGTGGGGGGGGGGGGGGGGGATATCAGCTGCAATTTTCCCGCAAACAAGTTGTGGGTCGGAGGGGGGGGGGGGCAAAAGGCCCTGGCCCCCCTCCCCGCCAAAAAAGAGAGGGGGAAGAGAAAGGGAAGAGGAGAGCTAAAAGAGAACAAAAAAGAGGAAGAAGAAAAGAAAAGCTTGAAAAGAAGGGGAGATCAACAACGCATGGATCGGGGGCCGAAAGGCCCTGGCCTCCCCCACCCCAACAAACCAAAGAGAGAGAGAAGGAAGGGAAGGGAAAGGGAAAGAGAAAAAGGGATAGAAAAAAAAGAAGAGAAAGAAGGAAAAAAAAAGTCCCACAAGGTGTAGTAGATCGAGGGCACTGGCGTACTGATTGGGGGGGGGCAAGGAGGGGTCTAATTCAATACCGGTGATTCACAAATGTTGCTGAAAATTAATGACATAATATTTCAAAGATTTGTCCCCACTTTTTAATAAATTATACTCTTTTTATGCGTTTGTTGGAAAATTACAAATTCCTAAATTTACAGTCAGGCAAGAAATATTCTTATCTAGAGGCCTACACGTCAGGGCCCGCGGAACGGCGGGGCTATGGGACCTCGAGCTCCCCCCCCCCCCACGCACACACACACTTTATATGAAAAAGTATATTAACGAGAAATAGAAAGAAAGAGAGAAACCCCGCCCCCCCCCCCACTTAGTGTTATTTAGGGTACGCATATGCTTGTTCCCTCTTTTTTAAAGCACCCCCTATCCGAGGACTGCCAACATTTCCGAACCCCCCTTTCGCTGGCTTTTCGCGGGCTTTTCCTGCCTTGGAGACCCCCCCCCCTAAATCAGGAAAAATGCTCAATGTACCCCCCTAAATTCAGAATAATTTCTCAGGAGTCCAAAGAGAAGAGAGAAAGAAAAAAAAAAAACCCTTTTTAAAGAAATCTCTGGGTGAAAAGTCAAATACACCCCTTTTATTACAATTCTCGGGGCGGACTTTGTCGCAAAAAAAGTACCCCTTTAACGGACATTTTGGTAACATGCATGCGGTCATTCCGACCTCTGAGTTGGGGGGCCGGGAGAGGAACAAAGAAGGAATAGTGACCTGCCAGTGTCTCAAAATAATGAGATATCAAAATGTGCTCATCTGACTGTGAATTAAATGCCTAAAACCCCTGAGCTTCCGGGGACTCTGCCCCCTAGATTCCAACTAAGGCCCAAAGGCGAGCCCCTGGATGCTCATCTGACGGTAATTTAATGGCTGAAACCCCTGAGCTTCTGGGCACTCCGCCCCTGGCCCCCACACCAATTAGTGTCCTGCCAGTGTCACAAATAAGGTATCATAATTTTCTTCATTTGACTGTAATTAAATGCCTAAAACCCCTAAGCTTCAGGGGGCTTTGCCCCCTGGACCCCACGCCAATTAGTGTCCTGCCAGTGTCTCAAAATAATGAGATATCAAAATGTGCTCATCTGACTGTGAATTAAATGCCTAAAACCCCTGAGTTTCTGGGGGCTTGTCCCTTGGACCCCACCTAGGGCCCTAAGGCTGGCCCCTAGATGCTCATCTGACTGTAATTTAATGCCTAAAACCCCTTGACCCCTGCCCCTAGGTCCCACGCCAATTTATGCTCACTCTATAAAACAAGAGGGGGGGGGGGGGCAAGCCAGAGGCGAGGGCAGGGCCCAATTTGTGAGAAACAATTTAGCTGTGAGCACTAATTTTGTTAATTTATTTTGCTAAAGGGGGGGGGGGGTGGGTATGGAGCATTTTCACCATCTTTCACCCCACCCCCCCCCCCCCCGAGTCAAAATGTATAGGGTTCACTCACTATTCTACAAGGTGTGCTACCCACCTCCCAATCATTCTCTCCTATTTTTGGTTTTGCATATTTAATGATCCCCTTTCTCTTTTAATTCTCCTTCTCTTCTTCCTAATCCCACTCTTTCTCCTTTTCCCCTCCCTTCCTCTTCTCCATCTCTTTCTCTTCTTCCCCCCATTTATCTTTAAATTCTCTTTCTCTTCTTCGTAATCCCACGCTTTCTTTCTTTGTTTCCCCTTCCTCTTCTCCCATCTCTTTCTCTTCTTCCCTCCTTTCCTCTTCTGTCATCTCTTCTTCCCTCCTTTCCTCTTCTGTCATCTCTCCTTCCCCCTTTTCTCTTCTTCCAACTCTTTCTCCCCTTCTCTCCAAAGCTCAAACAGACTGATAAATGTAAACTTGTAATTTCTTAAGATCTTCCAAAAGACTGGGTGAGATTTAATAAAAAATCCTGCACCTCTGAAAACATATCGAAAATGTCTAATTTAGGGATTTCAACAAGCCTTTTTGAATATATTGCTTTTCAATTTCAAGATTTTATTTATATCACCCCCCCCCCCCCCCAAGACAATTATGGTCTTGTCCATCATTCTTATACCTCACCAATTAAAATAAGCAAGAAGAAAATTAAAAAAAAAAAACATACAGCGAATTCTATAGTTGATAAAAATATCATTTATTAAAATTGCCAACCTACAACTTGGAAGGCTTTGAAAACAAATACTCTTTCAGTTCCAGTATTACCAATCATTTCTGTAGAATACATCAATGTTTATACATAGAAAACATTACATGATTGCAAAGATTTTTGAAAAATCAACCTAAAGCAATTTCAACAGCTTTGCCCATTATAACATGTAAACAGTTATACACATTACAAATTTAAGGGAAAAAAAACAACACCCTCCCCCCCCCCAAAAAAAAAACATTTATTTCACCGCTATTATTTTTAGAGGGTTTGTGCACAGGCACAGATTTTGAAAATGTTATCCAATTTAATTTACTTTGTACTCAATAGTGACTATAGTGATTCTAAATATAATAACTTAAAAAATCACTGAGTAAGTTCTAAGTCAAAATAGGTGTACAATAGAAAAGAAAAACAATTATGCAAAATTATTAACTCTAAAACACATGTAATATCATTGTTGAAAGTAAGAAACAAAATGCAGGTTTATGATAAAAAGATTGATTACAGTTATTCAGAGCTGCCAACCTTGTGCGACCAAAAAAGGGAATCATGATGGCAAAAAAAAGGAATTTCAAGCAAAAAAAAGGAATTCATAAAAACGAAACTTACAACCACGTGCGACACTCTTCCAATGCAGAAATTTTCATTCCTCATGCTGTTTTTTCCATACAAGCAGGTTTATTTGTTTTGGTAATTTTGGTATTATCGGAATTTCATTCTTTGTGAGAATATTTTTCTCTTCAAGTATGTTTTAAAATTAGTTTTCCATTGAATTTGTGATCAAATCACCATTTAAGGGCAGTTGTTAGACGTAATACCGTAATTAGGAGGAAGAAACGGAGTAATTCCGGCAAAAACGGAATGGTTGGCAGCTCTGGTTATTCCATAAATATTTTGTGCACTTCTTGACTAAAGTGGAGACAAATACAGGAATCAACTGTTACTAATTTTGTATGGATCACATAATTCTTAAGTGTAACATTAAAAGCATTATTTACTCAAACATTAAAAGTAGAAATTGGTGTAATTTAAAAACTAATATCTAAATAGACTCATTGACTTAGTAATCACATTTAAAAGAACCCACATGAAACATACATAAGTTACATTAACTATTATTAAAAAAGACAACTGTACAACCAGAAACTTGTGAAAGTTACATGCAGTGAAATTATTGAATGAAAACTGACACAAAACTGAATATTTTGCAATTTGCAAAAGCTTCTTGCTATGAAAATGTCAGACGCTTAGTTTTGCAATAGTTTCACGGCTCCAAGTTTCTGGTTTTACTGTAGAAAGATTCATATCAATTACACAATAAAGACATATCACATCCTTTCTATACATACCACTTTTTTGTAGTAATTTTGTTTTATTCCTCAAAATGTAATACCAGCAAGAACATCATAATTGAACAAAATAAATAAACATTTTCAATTTTAATTGCTCATACATAACCATAATTAAACAAAAACTAATTTGCAGTATATATAGCTGAGCAACACACTAACAGTACATAAACATAATTTATAAATCAATTGTACATGTTAGTTACTCGATATACAAAATATTTTGCTGGTACAAGGAAAAAAAGTCCACACCAGTGCACATATACACACACACACATACACTCATCCACACAAACAAATCACACATCCCCCACATGTTCACACCCTCCAGAAACATTCTACCCACAAAATGTGATACTTTCCCCTATAGGCAATCATCACATATTTCATATGGGGTTCATTAAAATAGGTCTAAAATGAACAAGCAAACTTTAATTAACAAAAGAAAAAAAAAAAAAGGGACATAGGAAGTTTCCCCCATTTCATTTCTATTGATTAACTTTGAATAATTCTGGTATGTTTGTAGACATGTTTCATTTTGTGTGTGTTTTCTGTTTTCTATATTGTATATGATCTGTATCTTACGTGTTTTTAATACAGGTAGCTTTCATAAAAGGGGCGGAGCCTTGGGGAAATTTGAATTCCATCAATTAAATTTATTTGGAGTTCACCCAATACAAACATTTTGTAAAGAAATTGTTTTTGTGGGAATACATGCATAGCAGAGTGGATTAAAATGGTTTGGAGTATAGCAACATCTATCTATGTATCTGTATTAATTTTTGTTGGTGGAACCATTTGAGAAGAGGGGACATTAAAAGGAATTGATTTGAGCAGCAGCTGTGGTAAATGACACTTCCAGTGCAGGCCAGGAGGCTGCCATTGCCGGGTCTTCCACTTCTTCAACAAAGACAACAGTGTACAAACTGTTCTATAAGAGGTCTGGAGTGTGTCACAAAGTATAATGGTGCTGAACTGCATAAACCATTGGAAGTTATTTTTCTTATTTCCAGTATGGAGGTTGTCAACAATTTGAACGCTAAAGAGGTGTTAGTCAGCTTGGCAGGAGCAGTAACCATTTACCGGCCTTACCAGTTAAGAACTTATGGCATGGACTCAGCGAAGAGACCATTATAACAAAGTAGAATTGACCGAAGACCTGACAAACATGAAGAACAACACTTTCGCAATGTGTACAGACCTCAGCATGGATAGGAAAGAAATACCTGACAGTCATGGCACACCTGAATGAAGTCTCAAGTCAGACCAGACATCAAGGAGGAAGATGCTGCCAAAGCAAATGGGTGGTTAAAGAAGCTCCAGAATTTCAAGTTTGTCTGGCATACAGCTCTATACACAGATTTGCTGACAGAACTGTCTTCTCTTTCACTGCTCTTCCAACGAGACGATGTCAATCTACCTGACGTGGTAGATGGAGTCAGGATGACGCAGCAGGTCCTCGATGAGATGATAACAAGTGATGGACCCAAGGTACGCGATGTTAGAAGACAGTTGGAGGGTACAATGTACAAAGGAGTGAACCTCATCCACGCCGAGGAGGTGGAAGCCAGTTGTGGGAAGTGGAAAAAGGAGCTCATCAAGCCCATTCTTCAATGCCTCAAGGTCCGGTTTGAGAGCTTCACCGAAGATGAAGTTCTGAATGCAGCGTCATCGCTCGATCCAAACAACTGGACCGAGGATCTGACTGGACATGGAGATGAGGAGGTCAAGAAACTACTGGACCACTTCCAGCCAGTCCTATCAAGGAGCAATTGCGAGGTTGTGGAAGCTTTAGCAGAGTGGCAGCGATTAAAGAGGATTCTCAGGAAGTATTATCGGGGCATGCCATGGAATGTCTTTGGGAGTGAGTGCACACCGAGAGACACAATGACTTTCCTGCATCTTATTTAAAAAAATCATTGTGTAAAAAGCCCCCCTGAGTATAATACAGGGTGCTACCAAAAAGCAATATCTTCTTGCCTGAACATGGAATTTAATGATCTGGTCATGCAGGAGGCAATCAGGGTCAGGCGGTCACAGATTTTGGCTGATGCATTGAGGGTCTTCAAGTCTTCCCTATTGAAAGCCAGATCTGTGATTTTTGTTCAATTCCTCGGGGAACCAGGGATTGACACTGGGGGGTTGACTAGGGAGTTCGCCACACTCCTCCTGCCCCTACTTAGAGATAGCATGTATAAAAAGCCACCGCAAAATAATTAAGGGGGGCTATTTTTTTAAGGCATTGAGAAATCAAATACCTTCAAACAGTTTCACCAACACAATACTGATCATAATAAATCTTACTTTTGTTCAATATTTGTTAGTTGTTTTCCAGGAGGACGGAGAGGCAAAAAACTTCTAAAGCTAGAGCAGGTTGAGGCGGTCGTCAAATTTATTTTGAAATTTCACTGCAGAACACTGCATTCACCTACCAGGCAGGATACCAGGATTCAAATCGGCCGATGTGAAACTGCTGCCGTCCTACATCACCAAGGCGCATCTGTATTTTCGTACACAAAGAAAGTGCCACATCTTTGGCATGGCTGCAGAGGATCTGCCTGCTCAAGTTAATTACCTGGCAGATGAGGGCGTCAGCTGTGGTAAAGGAGCCAATGTTGTTGTAAGCTACATCCACCATTTTCTGGAAAACTACGGGATTGGAGAACAAAATGTGCACTTCAATGCTGATAACTGTGCTGGACAGAATAAGAATAACACCAAGCTCCAATATCTTTGTTGGCGGGTGGAGAGTAATCTCCACAAATCTGTCTCAATTTCATTTTTGCAAGTGGGACATACTTAACTCGCCACTGACTGGTGCTTTAGCCTCTTCAAACAAAAGTACCGCAAGACACTCCTCCTGCCCCTACTTAGAGATAGCATGTATAAATAGCCACCGCAAAATAATTAAGGAGGACTATTTTTTAAAGGGAAAATCTGAAAATAGCCCCCATAAAAAAAAGAAAAGTTTTTTGGTTGCTTGTTGGGTCATCAAAAACATCTTTCCTCGACCGCCTTCGCCGTTAAGCGGGAACGTTGACACAATTCCACAAGAAATGTCTCCCGTATTCAACAGAAATACCCAACCACTATGTTCTCAATAGTAAAACAAGCAAATGGCAAAAACAGAAAATAAACATCAAATCTGTTCAAAGAATGTACAGTGTAAGTCCAAAAGATGAAGAAAGATTTTTCCTTAGTCTTCTTCTACTTCACGTTTCTGGTGCCAAAAGTTACAAAGACTTGAAACTGTCAATGGTATCACTATCGATTAAGAAATCCTGACACCAAAAAACGATGCCACATTTATAATGAATCAGAAAAAACTTCCTGAGAATATAGCAGTCTACTACAGTACAGACACAATATCAACAGATGACCGTTCAGATGTTCTCAACTATCCAACATAGTTTGTAAACTCCATGACATCATTAGGACTACCACTGCATAAACTACAATTGAAAAAGGGAGCAATTATGATGGATTGTGTAATGGAACAAGATTGACAATTTGTAATTTGTACAATAATGTCATAGATGCACAAGTGTTGACAACAGGCACGTGTATTGTGAAACGTGAGAATTGCTGGCATCAAAAACATGTCGTTTAGACTTCCGACTGTGGAGACAAAGGGAGATGGCCTTTGTATGTTGACATTGTTTTGATTGCTCATATTTCTGAAATATTGAATATTGACTGTTTATATTTCAAATCGTATGTCTGCGCACATTGTAAAGGAGTCAATCTGTATTTGTTTATACGTTATACTACATGTATTGAATATTGACTGTTCATATTTCAAATCATATGTATGCGCACATTGTAAAGGAGTCGATCTGTATTTGTTTAGACTTTATACTACATGTATTGAATATTGACTGTTCATATTTGAAATCATATGTATGTGTGCACTGTAATGCTAATAATTCCTAATAGTGATTATGAGTGTTTATGAGTGTTTCGTTTGATATATATTTTCACCATGGAAGTGAACAATTCCCATTGGACTGATGGTGAGGTGAAGTTTTTGATATCGATGTGGAGGCAGGGAGAGCTCCTCCACCAGACTTCTAAGCGTCCTTCCAAACGTGGGGAAAAGGGGTTTAAGGAGATAAGTGACAGCATGAAATCGGCCGCGTATTCTCGGACGTGGACCCAGATAAAGAACAAAATTAGAGCTATGACGAAGAGTTAATGAGACGAATCGGTATAATAACAGAAGTGGGAGAGACGGGACGAGTTGTCCCTTCCACAAAGACCTCCACAGCTTCCTCCGCAGCAGGTCTGTATTGAACCCTCCCCCTGGACTTGTGCTAGACATATTTCTGAAATATTGAATATTGACTGTTTATATTTCAAATCATATGTATGCGCACATTGTAAAGGAGTCAATCTGTATTTGTTTATACTACATGTATTGAATATTGACTGTTCATATTGAAATCATATGTATGTGTGCACTGTAATGCTAATAATTCCTAATAGTGATTATGAGACAATTGTTGTTATCCTGCACGAAGGAACAAATAATCTCAAAAGTGGTTTTTGGTCGAAAGAGGAAAAACATTATCTGAACCTGTACCAAAGTGCAAAGGAAATTTTTCGATCGGCAGTCATTATTTTTTCATTTAATTTACCTCGCTGGGACTCTGAGGACCTTCATCAGCAATCTCTGTACTTTAATAGTAGCCTCGCCAAGTTTTCTTGCCAGTGGATCGATTGTCAAATATTTAAATTTGACTTCGCTAATGATTTATTTTCTGTTGATGGCTGCATGGCATCTAAATTTCCAGAAGCATCTAAAACTCCAGCAAATCTTTACTCTATGAAAAAAATATGGAAATCAATTCAAACTGAATAAGAATAGCTTGTATAATGCATGATAATCCATGGCTTTTGGATATATTAGGTCAAATGATTTAGGCAATATTTTTTAAAATGATGTATCCAATTCTTCATGGAAAAGCCAATAGCCGTCTTGTTCTTTGTTATGGATGATGGTTTTATTTTTATCAAATGTATACCTTGGTTTATTTTGACAGCTAAAATCAAAAACTACGGGGGAAGTCCTCCTGCCACTAAAGGAGATCAGAATGCTGCCCTCGACATCCCAGAGGGCCCTCGTTAATTCTCTAATGGAACGCGTGTTTGGGATGGAAGTCCTCCAGACTCACTCGTTGACAGGAGGGAAATGCAATGCGCAAAAAGAGCCACAGAGACCTGCACTTGCAGCAGACAAGTTGGCAGCAATAAGATGTAAGTAAAGTCAACCTCGTGTAAGTCATTTGTTGAAAAGTCGACCAAGTCAATGCCCTTATGGATGGATGCATCATCGAACAAGTACTGTTCACAATTCCTGTTCTGTATTTTGATGGATCTCTTAAAGGGGAAGTCCAGACAATTTCTGAAAAATTAGAGCAAAAAGCTAATCAAATTCCAGCTACAATATGGTGTCAGTTTTAATTCTCAACTCCATTCTGATAATTATTAAGAATAAATTTAGTGTCATTAATTCAACAAGGAATTATCGAATTTCTCCCGTACAACGAGGCTGGGTGTCGCGTGAAACGACGCCAGGGGTGTTCTTGCACATATATGCGCGACTAGGACTCTCTAAATAATATATACCTTGTCTGTACCAATATAAAAAATCTGTCCAAAATATGTATCTCTTTCCTTCAGGTGGTTCAGATTTTTTGAAATATATTTTCCTTTGTCCGTATTTTGCATTTTACTGCGATTTTCTTCCAGGCCTCAATGAATATTGTAGGGAAACCATGTAGAGAGTACTATTGCAAGTAAAAATTGATGACACTAAATTGATTCTTAGAATTATCAGAACCAAGTTGAGAATATAATGTCCGATTGTGATCATAATATGTGTGGTGAAGTTAGCTTCAGAGTGCCTACAGTTGTACGTAAGTTTAATACATATTGACAATCGCATAAGTCTCAAAAAAAAAAATTGACTTGCATCTAAGTTGAAGCTTTTCTTTTGGGCCAAATGGATTGACTAACTATTTATATACATTGCGTCCCAGAAAAAACGAAACCGAGACGAATCGGTATAATAACAGAAGTGGGAGAGACAGGACGAGTTTTCCCTTCTACAAAGACCTCCACAGCTTCGTCGGCAGCAGGCCCCCAGGAATATCAATGATAATGCAGAATTATCTACCCTCGTCAAAGAGTTGAGAGAAGATCTTGACCAGAGCAGAAACCAACTCAGCTCATCCATGCAAGCGCATTCCAAACAAATCAACTTATCTCCGAGAAAAGTATGACCAAGCCAGGTATCTTCGGCGATGGAATACATCTGGTTCAGACGAGCAGCATCTGACAGACATTCCTAGAGAAGAGGAATAAGGAATTGGAGGAAGTGATAGGCTTAATGGAGGACAATACTATCATGACATTAGAAAATGGTAGGTTCAACGACTGCATCTGCAAAACTATCATGTAGTTGCTGGCACAGAATGTGTCCTTACGGAAGGTTACTTCCGTCATTAGAACTGTCATCAAAAACTTGACTGGAAAAAACATTGTGCGTCTTCCTTCAGCAGGGACGGTATCCAGATTGGCCGTAGAAGCGAATCATCTTGCAACAATTGAAGTTGCCCTGGCAATGAAGTCCACAACAACAGGAAAAGCCATTGGAAACAGACCCACAAGGACACCCAAGAAATTGGCATATGATGCCCAACGTAGTGGGAAACCAGGCAATGGTGTGAAAGACCATAGCTTGTTTCACCTTGTCCCTAAGTTTAATATTATAGAACATGTGGCAATCGATTATATGCACGGCCTTGTACTAGGTGTAGTCAAAATGCTGGTTTCATTATGGTTTGACTCGTCATATCATAAGGAAGCCTTGAACATTTCTAAAAAAATTGACAAAGTTGATGAACGTATTGCTCAAATAGCACCACCACACTGTATATCCAGGATGATAACATGTATTGGGAGCCATTTGAAGTTCTGAAAGGCATCGGAGTATAGATCTTTTCTTCTATTCTATAGCATCCCATGCCTCATCGGGATCCTTCCAGATGAATATTTCCAACATTTTGTACTATTGAATGAGGTCTCATTCATACTGCTTTCACACTCCATATCCTCTACATGTTTGAGGATAGAGGAACTGTATGGTAAAAGATATTGTAGCTCTAATGTCCACAGTTTACTGCACTACGTACATAAAGTTAAAGCCCTTGGGCCATTATGGGCAAATTTATGTTTTTACTTTGAAGATTTTAATGTTCCAAGGTACGCACAGTATAGCTGCACAAATTATTTCAACAGTCTGTCTACAACAGGTCATTCCAAAAATTGAAAGTTCTTTCCCTTGTGGATCACCCCTACATGACTTTTTCATTGTATTAACACAGAAGGGCCAAGTAAGAAAGATTTGTGAAAGGATTTGTGAAAGGATTTGGAATGGTATTTTTGTTGTTGGTAGTTGCTTTCAAATTATGTCACATTGATTACTTCTTGAAATGTTTTACAGAATGTCCTAATGAGGTGTTTTGTAATGATCATAGTGTTGTTGCAAAACAGCATACTACCATGCTGTTATTTCCAAATTTGCCCTTAGCAATACAGTACTCTCTAGTGATCGTTTTACTCATGCAAATAATCTTAACATTTCATTGGTAAAGAAAAAGAGAAGAAACCTGTGTCATCTATATTAAAGATTGTAGAGGTACCGTAAATCTCCGTGTATAAAACCAGATCAGATCCCGTCTTATTTCAGAGTTCGGAAATACTTTCATTTTATTACGAGGCAAAGTTGAAGTGCTTGTGAACTAAGTTAGACCTTTGCACAACAACAACAAAATCCAGCAGTCAAAACAGCACGTCCATTTGAACATATGGGACTACAATGACTATACAATGGTACAGGACATTTCTAGAATAACTCCACACAACTTACCGACAAGTTTATGTTGCATTGTTGATATGAAGACGAATATAAACTGCATAACTTATTTTTCTAATAAAATCTGCTGGTAGATTTAGATCTAAATCCGTACCATATTGCCAAAAAGTAAAAGAAGGGACGTGAAAGATCGTTTCTTACGAAGCTAGCTGCCGCGCAACGCAACTGCGCAGGTAAAAATCGCAATTCCGTATTACACCGCACATCATGGTAAGATACCAAATCTGCCCCCGCGTAAGTGAGCTGCATGATACAGGTGAGTGAGCTGAAGACACGGGAGAGCTTCGGCCGGCAAAGTGCTTTGTAAAGGGCATAATTTATCGAGACTGAAAAAAAAAAAAAAAAAAAAAATCTCTTCCCTTCAAATTAGGAACGTACTTTTACTTCAAATAGTAGATTCTATTCTTTATTTTCATTATGAAATTCATGTTGAGACACAGAGATTTTTGAAAACCACTAAAAAGTTGCATTTTGAGGACTCAACATATTCTGTACCTGTGTATACGGCGCACCCCGACTTTTGATTTTTCCCGACGGTAAAAAAAGTGCGCCGTATACACGGAGATTTACGGTATGCGTGTGGATGGATGTCAGGTTTAATAGACAATGCATTTGTCATCAAAAACTTCTGTTTTGCCTGTGGGAAGAATGGCCATTGGTGAAGGAATTGCCCTAGCTACAGCCCCAAACTATCGAAAGATAGCCAGTAACCGAATTAATGTTGCAGAGCAGAATAAAGGTTAATATTCTCGGTTTCGGGTATTAGCTTCATTTGCAGTATTAAAATATCTTTTATAAAATAAAAGATTGACAGAATTATCTATCGTATCAAAAATTTGGTACAGAATTAAGTGATTGGTTGTATTAAGTTCACTTGTAGTAGGAATTGGTTAAAATTGTACCAAGTAGCCTACGTTCAGTAATAAAGTAAAGGGATGATATAATGTAATAGCAGTCAACTTAGTACCAGTGATTATTATTTAGGACTGCTTTGAATCACTACAAGTACTAGCTGATGTTGAAGCTTGTGAGATGCAGGTGTTACAGAAGGGAATGATTATCTCTTTCCTTCAACGCAAGGATCTTCATCCCATGTATCTGGATGGCATGCAGTGAACCATGTCTGCGAACAGGTGCCAGATCTGGAGAGTCTAGATCTCATCTCTGCAACCAAGAATAGACATTGAATTAGCACAATCTACGCATCAATGGATATCAATGGATGTCAAGCCATCAGATTTTGAAAGGAAGTACAAGCATATGGGCCACAGTGAAGAGATGAACACAAACACCCATCGGGCTCCACTTGCTGTAATGGAGGTCTTGAAAGTTGGGGCATCTTTGAGCAGTATCCATGGTAAGTTCTCTATTGTATTTATTGTATGCAATACGACATCGACAAACATGAAATGATTTCCATATGTTGGCATCAGCAGATTATTTTGTTCATACAGTAGATTCTCATTATAATAAAACCCTTGCTACCAGACAAAAATCACTACGTTACATCAAAATATTTTCATTTCTGGACTGCAAAAACAATTAAATACACAAGTATTTTTGAGCTCTGCGACAAAGAATATCACTTAATTTTGTTTTCATGAGACTGGTGTACTATTTCAGAAATGAAGGGTCTTTTATCCAAACCGAATAATGAAGGCATTCCTGAAGGCCCATGTGCAAGATTGCCTCTTTCACCCAAAATTATCACTCTTCATTGAACAGTTTCTCTCTTGGACCAATGTCACATGAATGCCCATATTGTCATTCAAAATGTTTCAAAAATGAAACAAGTAACTGTTGTCACAACGGGAAAGTTGACCTCCAGCCTCTACCACCATACCCTTCATTACTTCAACATCTTCTTGAGAGACAGGACCACACTTCAAAAAACTTCCTTAAGCATATTCGCAATTACAATAGTTCATTTGCATTTGCGTCAATGGGCGCAAAGATGGCTCCGCCACCAGGTCATGGACCGTATTGCTTTTGAATTCATGGTCAGATATTTTACAGGACTGGGACACTTCACCCACCCCCAAACAGACCTCACCAATATGGCCAGATCTACATACTGGATGGACCACAAGCCACACAAACCAGACTGGCTCAACCACAGAATCAACATTGTCACGAGAGCATTATGGATTCAATTCATGAGGAACTGCTCAACATCAATCCGTATGCTGCTGCATACAAACATGTGCATGAGGTTGAGGAAGAAGAGAATCAGAAAGCACCGACATCAAATTGCCAGCCACCCACTGTCGCCATGGTCATCAAAAAAGGAAAGGATCAAAGGCGCTACATCTTGCCGACCCATCCCATCCCATTTCCACATGGAGAACATCGATGGATGCCTGGAGTGCAACATTCAACACAACATGCAACAGCAAAAAGGAATACAATAACTCATCTCCAGTTCTACTCATTTCATTTTGCCATAGGGGAATAATTCTCTCCCATCCACAAATCCGGAAAGCTGTTTCAACAATACGTAGTTGAAGCCTATGTCAAGACAGAATCTGAACGACTTACATATCTGCATCAGAATCAAACTCAGTTGCGAGTTGAACATTATCAAGGCTTAATGAACCATGTCAATCACCAAGCCATTGCAACAGAACGTTTGGCGATCAAGGACGTTGGGTACTGGTGGAGTAACACCCGGAAAGAGAGAATTCCTTTCGGCGCAAATAAGAAGGAAAAAAATTAACCATCACACAGAATTCTTCATAGAATATTAAACAAGGCAAAATTTGTAGCGCAGACTCAAACTATGGAGTATTAGAAGAAGGGGGAGATCCTTCCAACCTTCAGGGTAATACCCTTCGCTCGGCACTACCAAGGCTTCCAGGTGACGTTACCTGATAAAGAGCAGATCAGCATTGGTCTTGTAGAAGTAGGCATTGGTGATGCCGAAACCTATCTAAATGCCTTTGAATGCGCCATTAGTGACTATGCTGAGGCAGTTCGTGGTGATCACAGCACAGAACAAGAAGAGAAAACAGCAACATTGGTCACATCAGTTAAAAACACAATGGGGGAACAGGGGCCTACCAATCCTCAATTTAACAAGTATGTGCAATCATTTAGGGAAGAATTATTACCTCGTGTTGTATCCAACTGGGATTCGTTGTTGATAGCTGTTCAGAAGGAAATAGGAGACATGGGCAACTACTTTTGCAAGATGCATCCGTTTGTTAACTTTGCAACAGAAGCAGACAAGGTCCTCAAAAGAAATGAGGCTGATGTTATCGCTGCTGGAAAGAACCAGTTTGCTTTTGGAACGCAAAGCGGTGCAGCACGCTTGATTAGAACATCAGCGAAAGTCTGAACTCAACATGGATGCGATATGTCATGTATGGTGATTTGTCAGTTTTGTACAGCGTAAGTGTAATTAGGGATTTCAAAAGCCCCGCCAGTATTGGTCCTGTCACGTACGTGTGCGCAATAGATTGCTTGAGCGGAGTCATTTTTGCATAGAGAAACTGGGACACAAAACTTGAAATAAATTACGTTATTTTCCTCAAAATAAGAGGAAAACTGGTTCTAGAACTAGTGTTATATGAATCTTAAATACATACTAATACAGTGTCTTACCCTTCAGTGCCCTGAGAACTGCTGCTTCCATTTTTCTTAATTTAAATTCAATTTATATCCAAGCTTTTGGGAACCCCAGTTGCGTGTATTAATCCAATGGCAGATTTTCAAATTTGGCGGTATGCGTCACTGCCACCCTGGTGAGATGGCGCTGTTGAAATAGGATCCATTAAAACTGACTGAACCCTCTGCCATTGGTCAAAAAAAAAAAAAATCTGATGTAGATGTCAATTTACTCACCCAAGATAATGTCACAGATCACCCCTTAAATTTTCTGTTTTTTAATACTAAATGAGACCTAAAAATATAAATAAAAAATGTTTTACATGTTTATATATATTGGGGTGTTAATGTGAGTTATTATCATTATTTTTAAGATTAAATGGCAAAGGTTTGGAGGTAATCAGTCTTTTCAAATTGGCTGCACAACTCAAAATACAAATAAATGACGTCATCACACAGCCTGGTTGCATCTGACGTCATGAAATAGGCGTGGTCTATCGCGAACGCGTGGCTTTGGCTAGTCTTGTATCCATCCCAAACGTCAAATTTATTGAAAAAAAATCATAATATCGGTTCTATTTAGTTACATATGGATTTGTACGATGCCAAAAGGCCTCACATGATTCTAAAGTGTGAAATTAGGCTAAATCTATCAGATGTTTGTGGATTGGAAATGTCAATCACTAGAATCAGCTCTCCACATGTTGTGAGGTTGGCACAGTTTCGCCGTGTCTTATTTTGTGCAGGGAGATGGGAGTGCCGTGGTGAGTCACACGCAAAGTACGTACATTGCCATGACATTGACATTACGTGTTTGTCAACAGTGGGATATAAAAGCTCTGATATGGGTCAAGGCGGATTCGGGGGGGGGGGGGGGGGGTGACGGGGGCAGGCAGACAGACGGGCTACCACAACCCAAAATTTAGGGGGGAGGTGCCCCAACACTACGCTAACAGCCCCTTGCCCCCACCTCCCTGAAAAAAAAGTTTAAAAAAGTTATTAAAAAAAAGAAAATAATTCCAAATCATGGTTTATTGAAAACATTTTTTTTTTTTTTATATATATGGCCGCCCCCTCGGAGTGCGTCCTCGTCGCAGCGGCTGGATACTGCTGCAACATTTAGAACTTTCCATGCAGAAGAAATCATAAATAAAAAAAAATTGCAAAGTAACTAAAGCTCCAAGATTTTTTGGTGTTGGATGTTCTTTTTCTGTCTTCGCCAAATACTTTTTTTCGGGGGGGGGGGGCAGGCACAATAGTAGATACCCTATGTAACGGAAAATTTTAAACAAAAAATAATTTTGCTCAAAACAGACTGAAACTGAGGTTGTGGCCTCTCTTTATGGCCGCTATATAAGCATCTAGTGACAGCGGCCCCGTCCTCATTCGAGTCCAAGCTTCTTCTTTTTTTAAATTTTATGTAGGCCTATAAACACGCATGTTTTTGTTTAATTTATTTTTCAACACTGCTGCACCGCCCCCCCCCCCCCACACACAACCACATACAACCAAACAAACTCCCAAAACTAATAGTACATGTAGGCCAGTATTAACGTTATCATTTACAGCTTATTCATTTTCATTTTTCATTTCATTTATTTTCATATTTCTCATGTTACATTTACATTTCATACATTGTGATGAAATTACAATAAAGATACATACGTAAATAACATAAAGGTAAGTGGTCAATATAGAGTACTGATTTAACTGAGAGAAATATGATGGGACCTACATGAAAGCAAGCTTGTAGTGCTGTAGGCCCCTGTGAGATAATTTGTAGTAATAAATGGAGAACGGATATAAATAATGACCAATCAATATAAAATTAATAAATAAAAGTGAAAGAAAAAGAAACTAGCAGTGGTGTTGTTGATATCTTCTTTCCTTTTCTTACGATAGACAAGTGCACTAAATTATTTTGTACAGGATGCTCAAAAACAATGTTAATTGGACCCCTTTATATTGTTTTTTTTTTCTGAGGCCCATGTCTATCTCCCTCTTGCATGTTCTTTCTCTCTCAAATTACATGTAAATCCAGCGAGGCTGAAAGTGGGGGTCAGAGTGGAAAGGGGGCACTTTCGCTGAAGAAAGCTCTTCCGACAACACCCATTGACAAGAGCATATTATTTGTATGCAGGGCAGCGGCGGATCCAGGATTTGAAAATAGGGGGGCGAAGCCTAAAATGAGTGGTTTAAAAAAAAATAGGGCCCCCTGTATCCGCCACTGCAGGGGAAGGGGTTATCAGACACGTCTCATAATATATATATTGCTTTTTATGTCTAAAATGGACATTTTTATTATTTGTTTTTTCTACACTGTTCGTCAGGAAGGTTGAATAATTTATTTTGCGTTTACTCATCACCCACAAACCCTTAATCATCGGATCGGATTTTTTAATAAGATTCATCACGGTAAACCATGCAAATGGGTCGGGGCAGAGGAGATGGCCCACATGACATATCAAAAATGTAAATGGACGACCTACAGGCCTAAAACAAAACGAGTTTCATAAAAATGAATAAAATCAATTTTGAACCCCAGTCAAATATAACTTTGACCCTTCCCCTAGACAATAGACCTACATGTAATTAACCCTGTAACCTGAACCCAGATCTAACTTTAAGATCAATCACAATCCTACAGCTCAAAGTCGTTTCCTGGGAATAGGACTGAGGGGGCCTTGACCCGGCCCCCCCCCCCCAAGTCAACAAAAAACGGACCCCAAAAAGGGGGGGGGGGAAGCAGAAATGAGTATTGTAGGGCTGGGCAAACATTTTTTATTGTGTGTGTGTTTTTAAATAAAATTATACCCCTGGAAGGGTTGGAAGAAAGTCTGAGATAGTCAGGACCCCGAAGTGTGAAATCAGGGATAAACGCATCAACAAAATTAAAATCAGAGCAATACGATGTTGCTGGAGCAAGAAAATATTTCCCACCCTTATGACAACAGTACATTATTTTTCTATCCGCCCCCTTCCTATTGAACAATGCTGGATCCGTCCCTGCCCCCCCCCCCCCTCCCCCCAAAGAAAGGTCACCATGACGACTGTATAGGCCTACTTTTTTTTGTAAGATGTTTTATTCTGTCATGTACTTAAAAGTTAATAGGCCATGCATTGTACTAGCCCGTCCATGTTGCTAATCCCCAGCTAATCCCCTGTGCCAGCCTAATTTGCTTTGTCGCTCCTTTGTGTGTGTATTTATGCACGAACGTGTACTTGGCATGCGATTATGTGAGTGTGCATGCCATGGGACGTTAAGAGTTAAGTACATTTCCGAGAAAAGTGCACACAGATGCGCTATCGAGAGTCACGGTATATACTCCACGCGATATACTCCATCTACCTCTTTAGACTTCGCATCGAACAGGTATGTACCGTCGTATCAAAGACTGTGCTTATTTTGGACTAAACATCAGAATTTAAGATTTTTAAACATATATTATATGCAGACATCCCAACCATTCTGCTTTGGGCTGAAAATGTCTACTTTTTGGTTATTTTCCTTATTTTTAGTTCACCCTCAACATCCCTTTGTATAAATTTGTGCTTGGTCTTGCGTGCGTGTGTGTAAGCGTGTGTGTAAGCGTGTGTGTGTAATCGTAAGGAATTATAATTCCTTACGATTACACACACACAAAGTTAAAGGCAGTTAAAGCAGAAGATTTTAACAATGACCGATGGAACTTCGAACGTGAAGTATTGGTCAACTGGCCATCATCGAGCAAAACCAAGCAGAACAAAGCGTATGTTGCTCGAGTGAAGTTCTTCGCAGGTAAGTTTTTGAATTAGTATGGTTAGGGCAATTAGAAGTCGGCTTAGTAAGCTTTTCCGCTTATTATGGCTACAAAATATAATATAAATTTTACCTGAATTTAGTCTCCTTTAGGCAGAAAATTACGCAGATTATGATGCTCTTCTAGTAGTGTCGTAAATATACACATCCCTGTGCGAAGCACAGCCACAGGGGTGTACAAGTGGTGCATGCATTTTGTATCTATTGCACATGTTAATATTTTCAACTTTGAGATACAATCTTTTGAAATCTAAATGACATGTTATTGATTTTGTGCCTATTATTGATTACATGATTAACAATCTAATTGTTAGTAAAAAAAGAAATACCATAAAATAAATTAAAACTCACTTTATAACCCCAAACTTGCAGTCCTCTATCGCTAGTTCACTGCACTGGCGGCCATTTTGAAAATTATTGTATGGTTGGGGCAATTAGAAGTCGGCTTAGTAAGCTTTTCCACTTATTATGGCTACAAAATATAATATAAATTTTACCTTTAGGCAGAAAATTACGCAGATTATGATGCTCTTCTCATAGTGTCGATACAAAGTGTGCCCTTAAACTTAAAGATATCGCCTTCAAATGCGTGCGATGTTCTTTTACGCGAACGCGTGTGATGGCAATATGAAGTCGGCGTATTATGGGAATTGCACGTATACTGTCATACTAACAAAATTAGGTAAAATTTAAGTTTACAGAAAAAATAATGATAATTTTGATGGAACTTCTTACCAGTTTCTGCCTCAGCTCAAATCTCCAGTTATGACTTGCCTGTGTATTTGGAACGCATCTTATGCGCACACATGTAAGTCAGAGCACAAATTGCATTGTATTCCCACGCGTATTCTCTTGGTAAGTGCGTAAATGCACTTTTAACATTACACACGCCGAGGCCGAGTTCATGCTTTGCGCCGACTTCTAATTAACGCACTATACAAACGTTAACTCCCCTTAAGCGTAATTTCAAAGAAAAATATATTGAAAGAACCTCACTTCTGTAAATTGCATTTTTAAAGTGGATTTTTACGTCTCCAGTCCCACGTTTTATGAATATGATCATGATGGGACTTTTGAGTCTTTGACTGAGACTGAGTCTATCACTTATCAGGAAATCAGCGAAAATAAGTTTTTTTTTATTAGATCTAAGTTTGAAATACCTTAATTAATTTTGAAGATCCATTCCATGAAATTTCAAAGACTTAAAGACAGATTTCATTTTGCACCCTGATCCTGATGTTCACATTTCATTTTTCAAACCATTCATGTTTTTTATATTGATAAAAATTGGTGTTTCATTATGCCCGGTGAAATGGCAAATTAAATGGTGCACAAACTAAGTTAATTATAAAGCTCAGTAACTTAAATGTATACATGCAACATAGACCATGATGGATCATGGAGGTATCTAAGTTCCAACGTTATACATGTACTTCAGCTCTCTTAGAGTCTAATCAAAGTGTTACTTTGTTAGCTGTTAGTGTTACGATCGGATGGTATTACTTTTGAATTTTGAAAGTGGTCTTGTTCATCATATATGTTCACATGTGGAACTTAAACATGTTGTAAGAAGTCTGCAATAGTTTATCTTGAATAGTTTATCGAAATCGGCAATAGTAATTCATCAACATATTCCTGTGTCTTCACAGATAATCGGCTGGATGACGAGCTTCTTAGGGTTCGTGACGAAATGGTCTCTGACGAGAACGAGTCCACGTCTGTGAAGAAAGACCCTAAACTGGCTAAAGGAGCAAAACGATCTCAAAAAAAACCTTTGAGATATGAGTCTGCAGATGATGAGGTGCTTCAGGTGGATATGCCAGCAGCAAATAAGGTATTTATCGTTAATTTTGAACAGCATTAAACTTAATTTAATGGATTTCAAAATTATAGTGTATAGTAGCCATCCAAATTGTCAGATTTTACCTTGATGTTGGGCTTACAGTATAACAAACTTATTTGCCCCTCTGCATGCATCTCCTATTCTCCTTGCATATTTGCTGAAAAAATGGGTGTAGTGATTTATATTTTTAAATAATTAGTTGTTGTTGTAAAGCCTATTAGTATTACTCTCTGAAATGTAAATATATTTTTTTATTTATTTTGTATTCATTCCTATTGTTTCAGAGAAAAAAACAAAGACCCAGGCCAAGACAAACCAGGTACGGGAAGCTGTGCTCCTGGACAGGTTGGCAAAAAAAAAGGAAACTGCAAGCAAGGTAAGGGTTTCATCCTATCAGCGTATATCACAAGTAAAACAAATGCATGTAAAAGACCAGAAGGAGCACGCGGTTGCAGCCTTAGCTGCTATGACGACACAATGTGAAAACGCAAAGGCGAATGTGCAAGAGCGTCAGAAAGAGATCCGGAACGCAAGGAAAAACAAGAAACAATTATTGAAGGTGAGGAAGGAATTAATGAACGCTAAAAAGGACGCTAAACAGAGTTTGAAAGTGAAGGAAGACCCCAGTGATAGGGAGGCGGTTGTAAAGCGGTTGAAGAAGAAGTTGCGAGCGGCTAAAAACAGCCATAAAATAACACAAAAAGGGCTCAGAAAGAGTGAGAAACAGCTAAAGCGTAGCACGTCACATCTTGACACCTTGAGACGGAAGAAGAAGGAGTTGTACAGAAACATCCGTGAAAAGAAAGAAGTGGGAAAAAAAGCGGGAGAAGAGAAGAAAGCGACATCTAGTTTGATAGCTGATTTGCGGAAAGAATTGAAAGAACTGAAGAGTGAGTTGGGTGTTGATGTCGAAGAGAGACCAACGACTTTCAAATCTAAACAAACGTACACTGCTAGTATAAGAGAGGTTTATCAGGACTTGATGGTAAAGCATGGGGTGAGCTCCCCAACATGCGAGGGTGTTGTTAGGACTGTTCTGGAGGGGCTAACAGACATACCCATGGATGATGTAAAACTCCCCAAAACGACATCCGCATGCACCATAATGCTGGAAGGACGCAAGCTCGCCCAAGTTCAAGTTGCAAGAGCTCTAGCAGAAGGCAAGGACTTGACTATGGCAAGTGACGCAACAACCAAATTCGGACACCACTATTCTTCTTATGATGTCTACAAGGAATCAGATGACGGCAGCGGACCATCAGCCATGATGATTGGAATGAGAGAGAGCGAAGGTGGGACTGCTCAAATAGCGCTGGATACATTGCTGAGCATATTGCAGGAAGTCAGCGACATGCCAGGGTCAACGCACACAGTGCAGAAGATGATTGCAAACATCAAGAACACAATGAGTGATCGCCATATAGCCGAGAAAAAATTCAACAACCTCCTGAAGGAGTACAGCTCGCCTACAAAACTTAAAACTTACCTTTTTTGCTTGTCAGCTCAGCTCATGAGAGCTGTGTTAAACTCCCCCCCCCCCTACCCCACACCCAGGAAAAAAGCTAGTCCAGGGCCTGAATTCTTGAAAAGAAAGAGGCTGACGGTCAGAATTCATGTACATCGTAGCACACTATTGGTACGGTACATGTATTAATTTATTAACTAATGACTTGAAAAGATATAGTGTTTGTATTTGTAAAAGGAAAACCAATACTACATGAAATAATGTTAATTCATGTGACATGAACTTAAGCCAAATGCTTTCACCAAAACCCGTCTTTTTATCAAATTGTTTTCAAATTATATCATTGAGATGACTTTCATTATTTTTGTATTTCAAACAAAATTTATTTAACCAATCTTTAGCCTGAAAATAATTATGGATCTACATGTATTTGAAAATCATTGTACATGTAGGCTTGCATCAAATATATTTTTGGCCTACTTAATATTTGAGTCCTATTTAAAAATAATTTCAAACTTAAAATTTTAAAATTAACCTTGGGGGAAATTTTTAGCTTTCCAAGCCTGAGAAAAAAGTTTTAACTAGAGAAACACCATCAACTTTAAGTGCTTAAAATTCCCTTTCAAGTGCCTTAAGTCAAAATGTGAAAATTCAAAGCTATGCATTTTCTTATTTTTCCCCTTTTCCATTTACAGATAGTTCCTGATAGTGGTGGGCCTGCAAAATCAACATTATGGCCCCACCCCTGCCAAATCTACGTATAAAACTACGTGCCAGCAAGCGTGTTGCGCAGAAAAATAGAAGCAGACCTAAAACTACACCTCCTCCAATTCCAGAACAAGAGGGCCAAACTCCAAAATTCCAAACTCCACCCCAAGCACCACCTGAATTGGTGAAGAAGAGTCGGCGCCAAAAGCTGAAAGAAAAGAACCCACACAAATATGAGCTAGTTCGAGAATATGAAATGAAACGCAGTCAACTCTATAGGTTGGAGATGAGAGATACAGAGAAAGAGCATTCAAATCAGCTAGCTAAAATTCGACAGAGGCGCTACAGACAGAGGAAGAATGAAGAGAAAGAAGCACAGAGAAAAGAAGAAGAAAAAAGGAAGATTAAGTATGGAAATAGAAGAAAGACAAGGAACGATCATCTAAAGGAATTAGACATGAGGAAAAAAAGAAAGAGAGAGAGCGACAGGAACGTCTTGAAAGAGAACGAAAAAAAATGGTATGCCCTGTGCATGTTTGGTAGGTCCATCTTGAGTAGTCTTTTACAAGACTTTTATGGGCATAGAGTTCATTGTACCATTGGTTTTCTAAATAGTTAATAATGGACACCATTGTGAACATAATGCTAAGAGAGTGTGCATATGTTGATTAGTGCATTTGAACAGAACCTACAAGGAAATGTTGATTGTGGTGCATGTAAATGCCAGGAGCTTATGTAAGAAAAGCTCTAGCAAAGGGGGCTGATGAAAAAAGTGGCTGTCACAGGGCATGGAGTACATATTTGAGAAATTGTGGAATAACAAAGCGTTATCTGCAAACCTTCCATGGAAATTGCTTTAACATTGCGTTTTTGTTGGGCGGATGTGTTTCATTTAGGGGATCAAGTGTGGGATTTTCTGAATTGTGTACAAGGCCAATCAAATGGGTTTTTAAGAGCGGTTCATGCAGACATACAGGTTGTAAAGTGCTGGGTATTTTAAACAATCTCATCACTGCACCACTGTGGCGCACCATAGAAGAAAGTGGTCATATACTAGATATGTGTGATCATTATACATTAATTTCTTTGTCATTCATGCAGACAGTGGAAAACATCCTTGACCCGATGGTCATTGGACTTCAGCAGGCTCTTTGGAGGGACCTCCTGAACGTCGAACCTCCAGCAACACAGCGTATCGCTGCTTAGTGCTGTGGCAGCATGGTCGCCTGGGAGCAGGCAACAGAAGGATAATTGCCAGCTGTGTGGTCATGAGGGTCCGGTTGATGTATCCAGACCCTCGTGGCCAGTATAGAGGCTACTTATTACATGTATTTAAAAATGTGGGGGGCATACGCCTAACTTGAGAATAGGCCGGGCATGGCGTACGTTCATGGAACCGTCAACCCGGTGACGGGGGTCTGCACCAACAGGGTGGAGGCCAAGGCCAAATTCCATGCTTCTCAAGGACCGACAAACCCGAACATGATTTTTGATTACTTGCAAACGAACCTAGGGCAAACAATCACGCCGCCACACATCATATCGCTGCTTAGTGCTGTGGCAGCATGGTCGCCTGGGAGCAGGCAACAGAAGGATAATCGCCAGCTGTGTAGTCATGAGGGTCCGGGGGATGTATCCAGACCCTTGTGGCCAGTATAGAGGCTAATTATTACATGTATTTAAAAAATAATCCATGAAGTCATAGATTTTATTCACAGCATCTTCATAGTCCATTTCTTTCTTTGTCGTTCATGCAGACCGTGGAAAACATCCTCGACCCGATGGTCATCCAGCAGGCTTTTTGGAGGGACCTCCTCAACATCGAACCTCCAGCCAAAGAGCCAGGGGCGAACAATCGATCCCGCCGCCACACAGCGTATCGCTGCCTAGTGCTGTGGCAGCATGGTCGCCTAGGAGCAGGTAACAGAAGAGTCATCTCATGAGGGTCTGGCACTCCCACTTTCTTGATCAGTAAAGCATGATCTGCAGGGCCCAATTATAATTGGAGTCATCAGAGCCATGGCTATCATCAACACCCACATCACCCAACCCATCATGAACATGTTAGACACTGATAGCATATCGGTTCTGCAGACCAGTGACTACTTGCACAAATCTGTAAGTGAATGGATGGTAAACCCACAGCCGTTGTTGAATGACAGTGCCCTTATTTTTGAGGACTTTGTTCCAAAGAAAGATGAATTACACGAGGCACTGTATGACACTGTCAGTGAGGAAATCGAGTTCAATACAAACCAAGCCTTGTCTATGAGCAAACGGTGAGTTACTTTACTCATCAACATCAAGTGTTACGTTTGCTTTTCAAAGAATCACTTAATTTTACATTTGGGCCGACATGTGGGGGGCATACGCCAAACTTGGGAATAGGCCGGGCATGGCGTACGTTCATGGAACCGTCAACCATACTGTTCACTTCGTTGACCCGGTGACGGGGGTCTGCACCAATAGGGTGGAGGCCATGTGGGCCTGGGCCAAGGCCAAATTTCATGCTTCGCAAAGACCGACGAACCCGAACATGATATCTGATTATTTGAAGGAGTTTATGTGGTGCCAGCGCTTCGGCGACTCCTCATTTTATCACCTGTGGTTCCAGATTGTTCACCACTATCGAGTGTAGATATGGATACGTATGTCGAGATAAACATGGCTGTACTTTTTTATCATATGTTTCATTTATGTTTAAAGTGCTGAGTGATTCGTAGAAAAAATCATGGTTTTTATTCTATAATCTAGAAATGTATGTTCTTACTATCAATATGCCTTTTGAATTTTCAAAAAATTCAATCGGGAAGTCTGCTAAATTAGAGTTTATAATTTGGTTTCTGACACTACCCAATTCGTTTCTCCAGCCCCTTCGTTAAACGATCGAAGTGACCTCTATATGCAAATTTCGGCATACTACGTCACGGACAGTACTCGACCGTACTAAGGATGTTGCCTTATCCGTACAATGTGTTCGCAATGTCATAGTACACGAAAACTTACAACTGAATCTGGACTGGTTTACAACATTTACTTTGTAAAAGATCCCTCTCAAACTTCAAGAAAAAAGAGATGCTAGCCTTGATGATTTAAAGATGTATCGCATAAATCCCAATTTCCTCCATGAGATTCACAGAATTTGCTGCAATCCTGAATTGCTGAAATCGAACCATCAATGTGCGTACGAATCAACGGTGATTGTAGTTGAAATAAAAACATGCAATCTTTAAAAATTCATTTAAAATCAAATTTAGCAGGAAAGAACTAATTGATTAAGAATTACCGTAGATTAAAGTTGTATTCCAATATTGGAAGTATTTTCTTCACAAGAAGAATCGTAGAATAAATCAAAATATGGCAGTGAAGATGAGCTCTAATTCGCCCATTGGCCCTTTGCAAGCGTTTGAAACGCATTGCAGCAGCCATGGTACTGCTTTTCTGTGACTCTCTGAAAAACTGCGCATGTTTACATCGAAATCTAGAGGTGATCCCGGGGAAACAATGCCCAAATTTGGACATGCCATTCATGAAACTGAGAAAAGAATCCATGCGTGTTGACTTTGTTGCCTACCCCCGTACTTTTAATATATTTGAGCGGTAAAAAAAGGTTCCAATTTATAGCGATCTTTTTCTTACAAAAGTCAGGGTTAGTATATATATATGTGATATTCAAGCTATCTTTGAGCCAAAAATCTAAGGGAAATTCATTTAGGATCAGGTAGAGATAATCACAAACGTAAGTCTTGACACTCGATCGCCCTCAACCCCTGGTGATTCTGTGCTGAACACGTACGGACCGAACGAAATATTTGCAGCTAGAAACTACTTTCCATGGATAAATTGCAAATTTTGATAGACTACAAACGTTGAATGTAAGTTTTCCATAATTAAAGACTCCATTATTAAAGCAATAACTCGGTATTTATTATAGAAAAAGAAGTTGAAATGTTGAATGTCACTGTACGAGTGAAATGCCGGGAGGAAGTATAAATGAAAGAAGAGCGTGATGTTATCATGAAAGTCGTAATGGCCACGTGCGCGCACGTGGAATTTTCCATTGTAAGCGCCAGCATGTGGCTCTTCTTCTAAGTGTACAAACTCCCTCTTTAAAAAAGATGAAATGCAAGAAATTATTAAAACACTGTTTCGAGGGAAATTACGTAGAAATTAGCAATTCTAGTGACTCAGCTGTAATTGTAAATATACAGGTGTTATTCTGCTGATAAATTTGTAACATAACAAGAGGTTTTCTGGACATTTACCATATTTGTTTTCCTTTATCAAACTGATGAAGCAATTTTACATGTACTTGGAATTGATATAGTTTTCCCGGCACCGTGACTGCCAGAATTTTAATCCAGGTTTACATTGAAATATCATATTAAATTTGTATTGCTGTTTATTTGTACCAGGTATTGATATCAGCAATTGTACTTCAAGCTTTGGAAACTTTACTTGAAAATCATCGATCCTCCAGATCCTCAAATCGATCCTCAAATTTTATCAGGAAACCTTTTTCCTGTAATATATATATATTTTGTAATCTTTATTTTTCTTTGTTTGTTGCCATGGCAACCTTATATTTTAATTTAAAAAAATGTTGTGGAAAGATGTACCTGCCATCATCTTGGAATGCAAAGTGTTTTGAGTAGCAATTTGATCTGGAAAGTAAATATATTATTGAAGGATAATTTGTGTACTCCAAATACAGTGCAAAATTGTCATGATTTAATGGACTTCAATTTTTAGTCTAACATCCTCCTAATGCCGATGAGATTGTTGTGATGGTGATCGCTGGAAGTTGCATGTTTCAAGTTTCAAGTTTCAAGTTTATTTATGGGTCAAGTCTGCTGAAAAAAACTTCATATGAAACAAGACGACTTCACAAAATTCATCTTTCCACTAAACAAATCATATCCTGTCTGTAATTAAATGTTTTGATTGAAGTTTTAACATACGTTTGGGGTTAAATAGTTTTTAGTGTGTCAATGACCGTTAGATCTTTATAGGCTGCCGCTGTGCGAGCCGTGTACAGCAGGGCGATGAACGAAATTGTTGTTGTTCGGTACACGGCTGGCCCTGGCGGTCGTCGTGTGGGCATTTTCGGTGGCTAGCGATAGCAGAAGAAAAACGAGTGGCCGCTGGTCGCGTTTTAGGCAGGTGGTTGTTAAGACATGTTTGAATGAATGCTAATGTGAAATAATATGCATTGTCTGTAAGTTCCCGTTTAAATTCGGCAGAAAATGTCCCTTCCTTACGCAAGTTTTCTGCTAGCTTGTATCTTTTCACGAAGTCATTTTCTGTGAAGTGGGCGTCGCATATTTTTACACGGTTGTTATGGCAGACACCGGGGCCTGTAAAATCCTTGCGATAACTTTTCACAAATTTCACCCATTTGTTTCGTCGGCTGGGATCCTTCTTTTAACTCAGAAAGCCGTAAAAACTTCCTGTCTTGTTTCGAGATGTTCTAGAACATCCGTAAACGATGCAGTTTGTCGGCATTTTGCCGAATTTAGACAGAAACGCGTTTTTTGATAGGGTGGTTTATTACTGATTGTGATGTTCGTAAGTGTAATTCGCGGGTACTTTCGACATGTCAGATCAGCGCGCGGTCAACACTACTGCGAGTGACGTCAGTGGTGACGTCAAATCCCGACCTGTATCACGTGACTGTTAGTAAGCTTTTCAGAATTGAACGCTTGTGTTGGCTGAAAAATGCCAATTTCAACACTTAATAACAAAAAAACGGTAAATCAGAGAGTAAAAAAAATTTGATTTATTTCTTCAGTATATATCAAATAATGTATACCCAGCATTTTTTTTAATTTTTGAACACATCAAAATACGAGTAACTCAGCTCTTTAAGTAATGTTACTTTAATATTTAGTAATTTTATGTTTATATTAGATATATATATAATCATTCAGTTATTATTTTGTATGAACAATTTTAATAAACAACATTCTTGAGATTTATTATGTATGAGTAATTATATTTGTTAAAAAGAGGAATTTATAATGAATCAAAGGTAGAATGTTCAGTTTTTGTCAACAAAATTAATGTGGGTGGATATGTCTGTAAAATGAATGGTTTGCGAGATGGTGAGGAACCCCTTCAGAAAAGTTCCATCACTGTATCGTCAAGTAAGAAAGAAAAGACATTGTTTAAAAATGTGAAAGATATTATGGAAACAACAACAAACCTACAGCAGGTGAAGTAGATTCAACGAATTATACCAAATTTCAAGAGGTCTTACACTCCGGAGGACAGATTAGTAATCTGTAGAGGTCGTAAAAACATGTCAGCATTTCTGTGTGCGAAGAATTATTGCAAGAAGTGTTTAATGACCCTCGTTATCATGAATGTTGTGGAACGTGCCCAGATTGCTTTTCAAATAATTGCGATCACCTTACACACGTTCGCGATGAAATATGACTTTATTAACGGAGCGTTGCTGTCAATTGCACAGCATGACCCTTTTTTAAAAACTCAACATCCTGCAAGACCAAAAATAAATGCCCAAAATGCAAGCGCGTATTAGATTAAGAGGTGTTTTATGGTCGGCCGGAAGAGCATGATTGTTCGCAAATATTTGCAGAACTTGTAAAGATTACGTACATGGACCCACCCATGATTGTTACATGAAAGTAACCAAAGAAAGCCTTACTACGTTTCAAGGGAAGGACACCTTAGACAATTTTTGTGATTGGTTATTTTCTGAAAGTCACCCTGGTGCCGTGGCCATTGCCCACAACACCAAAGCGTATGACTCTTATTTTCTACTCGATCATCTTGTGAGGATCATCCTTGAAGTGATCATGAACGGAGGAAAAATTATGAGTCTACGCATGAACAAACCCGAAATTGTTGTCAAAGATAGCCTGAACTTTTGTTCAGATGGGGCTGGCAAAATTACCTAAAACGTTTGGCATCGAAGGAATGAAAAAGGGTTTCTTCCCTCATCTATTCAATACAGAGGAAAATGAAAATTATGTAGGTCCCCTCCCAGACAATGATGAAAAACGTCCTCCATGAATTTAATGAATGGTATACATGCCCAAAGACTACGTCTTTAATTTCCAACATGAAATTTTGGAGTATTGTCAGAGTGACGTAAAATATTACACGAGAGCTGTAAAATATTTAGGAAGCACTCTAAATAAGCAAGACCAAAACGAATGAGGAGGGTATAGACCCCTTTCTACACTGTCTCACTCTGCCGAGTGCTTGCAACCTCCTCTTTCGAACCAATTATCTCAAACAAGACACCATAGCGCTCACCCCCACGGATGGATACACTAATCCTAAGCGCCATTCGGTCAAAGCGGGGGAATGGTTGCATTACAAGGGCCAAGAGTTAGGGTTAGAAATATGCCATGCTTTCAAAGGCAGCGAGCGTAAAGTTCACAGGCGCTATGTCGATGGTTATGCAGAGGTAGGGGATGAGAAACACATCTTTGAATTGTTAGGGTGTTACTTTCAGGGATGTGAAGTGTGCTATAAACCAGATACCGTCAATCGGCGTCATAAAAAGATGGGAGTACTATACAACGAGACATTACATAGGATACAACTTTTGAAGAATGCAGGCTACAATGTCACCATGGTATGGGAACATGACTAGAATAGGGAGAGGATTGAGCCAACAGTGATGCCAATAATTCAAGATCTAAAAAGTCCACTAAACCCAAGGGATTTCTTTTTTGTGGGTCGCACCGATACAGATGCTCTTTGTATTACAAAGCTCAACCGGACGAACAAATATTGTATCATGACTTCACAGGTCTGTACCCCTACATTAATAAGTTTGGGAAATATCCAGTCAGACATCCGATAATTCTCCATTCAAATTTCCCACCTATCGATCAGATCTTTGGCCAGGTCCCTTATTGTTCCTCAGACAAGCTAACCTTCCCTCTTTGTGCCGCATGTGCAGAGGCGCTTAACCAAAAACAATCTATGCATTCAGAAAGCGAGCGCAAACTGAAAGACGTGTGGGTATTCGAAGAGCTGAAAAAAGCTTTGGAAAAGGGTTATTGTGATTTAATAATAAGCGAGGTGTGGCAGTTCAATTGTTACTCCCAATACGATTAAGAAATGAAATCAGGAGGACTTTTTACGGGCTATATCGAAGCTGTCATGAAACTGAAACAGGAGGCGTCGGGATATCCCGTCTATGCGAAGACACCCTCTGAACGAAAAAAATATGTTAAAAAGTATTACGAGCACGAGGGAATCTTACTGGACCTGAAAAAAATTATGAAAAATCCTGGTCTTCGTGCTATCGCTAAATTGATCATCAATGTCCTCTGGAGGAAATTGGCCAAACGTAATAATCTAAGACGGACCCTCTATTTATTGCTGAAACAATTAAATGACGAAACTGTGATAGTACATGATATTTTCGTTCTTGATGAGATGTTACAACTCAATTTCACCAATGCCGAAGCTTTCATAGATCAGAATATGGATACCAATTTCATTATCGCTAGCTTCAATACAGCTATGGCAAGTCTGAAACTCTACTCGTTTCTTGAGAAGCTGGATGACAGACTGCTATACCATAATACAGACAGTGTAGTGTTAAGGACGAACCCTTTGGTCCCAAGACAGGTGATTGTCTAGGTGATTTAACCGATGAAATTGACCCTGCTAATGAAGAATTTATGGACACGTGGATCTGTGCAGGTCCTAAAAATTACAGCTACAAAACAAATAAGGGAAACACTGTATGCAAAGTGTGAAGGTTTACCCTGAAATATGCAGATTCTTTGGTAATAAACCATAAAAACGTTAAAAGAACTTATTCAGTACCAAGCGTACGATTCATGAATCAAAATTGTGCGGGATGTCGAAACCAAGAGGAAATTTTGGAGGACTGTAAGAGTGACGTAAGGGTATTACAAAAGAGCTATAAGATATTTATTTCACATCCAAAAGACTATCTATTGGCAATTCACAACAAAAAAGCCTCTAGCACTTTGAAGCTAGTTGGTAAGTTCAAGAAGAGATGTCCTAACTGGTTCAAGCTCAACTTTTTTTTTTTTTTTTTTTTTTGGGGGGGGGGGGGGGGGGGGGGTGGACGGGACACCCAAAGGTAGAAGAGGGGATTGCTAAACACCAACCACGGCAGACTAACGGTCACCCCTGGTACAAGAATCTAATGTAATGTTCGCTAGCTCGTTTTTGTTGAAGGGTTTCACATCCGCTCCTTCTTCACTGGAAGACTTGTAAGTGAAATCAAGCAATTATCAAAGAGCAAGATCAACCCAACTTCAAGAGAAATGTTTGTGTGTTGATTTGTGTGTTGATGGATGAGATGAAAATCAAATCTGGATTAGTTTTCAGTGCAAGTGGACCCTTGGTGGGGTTTTGTGACCTGGGTGATATAAACAATGAACTCAAAACCTTTGAAAGGAGAAAGAACAAAGTTAGCAACTCATGTTTATGTGCTGATGACAAGAGGCTTATTTTCTGGTTTGAAAGCTCCATTTGAATACTTCCCATGTTCCAGTATGAGCTCAGATGAATTGTACTCGTGTGTATGGGAAGGGGTCCAGTTGCTTGAGGCTTGGGGGTTGCAGGTGAGGAGTATAACCTCAGATGGTGCCAGCAGCAACCGCAAATTTTATATGCTTTGTTGTAAAGATACTGATGATTACCAGACCAGGAATCCATTTGCCAAGAACAGGAAGGTGTATTTTATGTCAGACGTGCCACACCTACTGAAAACTCTGAGAAATAACATTGCGAACAGTGGATGCCATACCAAACAAAACTGACCACTATTATGGAGTTTATGGAGCTCCTCAAAAAAAGGAAATTGGACAGGAAACATGCATGCCTGTTTTGGAAGCAAGCAAGCAAATTTCCCAGACATCAAAACTCATCATAGCAATGAAACAATGAACGATTCATCCCAATAACGCTTGAAATAAGATCTGAAATGAATTGGAAAAGATTTGAAACGAATTGAAAAAGACTTGGAACTAATTGGAAAAGACTTGGAACAAATATTAAATAACCGATTACAATTCTGTATAAAGTGTAAACGTGTGAATAATTTTTACATCATAGGGTGCACGACTCCTCAGGGGATAACACCGATCACTTGAATTCATAATTTGAAGAAGTCTTTGATGGGGAAAAAAAGGGTTATTCGGAGTCCTACACCAACGATTCTTACATGTTGCAGCGTTGATTCAAAATGGCGAAGAGAAGGTACGCATGCGCAGCAGAGGCGCAGGAAATATGAATATTCATGCTATCGAGCGTCGATCGCTCGAAATCGCTGAATATGCACAAGGTTGAGAAGGGCCGAGGGACCTGGGAAATCCGGGGATTCTCTTTCGTTTTGAGCTCAGCTCGCAGATGGGACTTCGCCTGGAGAGCGCGCAACATGGCGAGCAATTATAGCAGCCAGCTTGTCAACCTTGTCATCGAGCGGCAATGCGGCGCCGGTGTTGGAGCTTCCTGGAGTTAGGGAGGAGGGTGATGAGGGTAAACTGTACATCTTTTTTTTTTACTTTGTATGCACACAAAACAATACGCAAGAGATCTCCCAATCATTGGGGAAGAGGAGGAGGAGGTGTTGGGAGATGAGACGGCTAGAATTCACTAGATCAGGGCTACACAAGAAGATTGGTGGAGATGAGGCAGCAGAGACCGATCTTTACATCATTACTGCCAAGAGGTTGAAAACTGCGAAGGATGTGTGGAAGGATAAGGCGGTCAGATGGACCACCCTCAATATGTGCTCATGTCGTGGGAAGCCAGATTCAACAAATATTTCTAGCAGGCAGAGGACAGGTTGAGTGGCAGAGTTTTCTCTATTTCTTTGACTCGATCTTTGACTCAATATGTTTCTCTGTGAATAGGACTTTAAAGTCAACATGTAAAAGGCTAGGGTGCTCGAACACTAAACAGAAAACCTTAGGATTTATAGGAGTCTTTTATAATTTGACCCTGTGAAACCTCTGAATTGTATCAGGATTTGTTGCCATATTGCCTTATTTTCTCGTTTCAATCTTTGATTGCATGGAACTGGAGATTTTAGAAGTAAATTGCACAAGGTACATGTACCTTCTTTTTTCTTTGTCATCTGCTGCAGTGCAGTTTGCAGTGGTGGTGTCCGCAAAGCCAATTACTCAGACAGTTCTATTCATAAAAGATCACAAGGAGCTGGCAAACTTTTTCATAGAGAGTTTGACAAATGCAAGAGATACTGTCCTCGATGACATGGACAATAATGGTGAATAATCTAAGAATTTTTAACAGATTGCAACATTTAAACTATGTATGTGTGTATGTATGTCTCAGTTAATGTAATGTCTACATTGTCAATGTTTGCTTTACTGAAGATTTTACTTTGTAGGTTTGTAGAAAAAGGGGACAAGCCTAGATAGGTTAATGGCCTTTTCTGGTCCCTCACATCCCTACTCCACCCATTAATCATTTTTAGTGTTACTGTTGTTGTTGTATTTGTTCTTATCCCATTACATGTTTTGATATATTGCATTTTATATTATTGTATTTGAATGTCCAAGATTAGTACGAAAAATGGCTTGCACAATCAAAATAGTGGTTGCTGAGAAGGTCTTTGATTGGAACCTAGCTAACATCGAAATGGAAGAGAAATCTAAACTTGATTCCAAGATTTCTTTCCAGTAGATTTTGTCATGTGCAAACGAAAACAGGGCGGGTATCACGGCTCCCACGACGCGGCAGAAACTTGCACCGAAAAAGTCAGGCAAGACGAAGCCTTCCGCGTTTTCTACAGGCTAAGGGAAAATGCCTACTCCGCATAATACGGCAGATGCCGATGCGGGCTCAACCCCATCGACAAAGACAAGGCTGTTCGAGCCTATTTCGAGATAATCTTACTTCAGAAAGGATTAATAGATGGACCTCTTGCAATGGGTAAACACTACACCCATCCCATTTCCTGCGCGATATTTGTAAACAAATGTCTAAGGGAGGTAAAAGAGAACGCCGCAGACCTCGACGGGACGGTTTACTGGAACCAATTGTTCTACCCTTAAACTTTACAGATGTAAATAAAATGTTTTTGGACCATAACAGCTGGTTTTGACCTCTTGAAGTCTATACTACCTGAGGATGCATTCCATGGAAGAGGTGTCAATGGTCCTCAAGTCGCCATGACGGATGACTGCAAGTCGCTTCGTCAAGGACTGCATGCAGTTTACCCAGAATGCTCATTGATACTGTGCGTCTTCCATCTTCTGCAGGCAATGTGGAGGTGGTTGTGGGATGCGCATAGTGGCATCCGAAAGCAAGACCGTCCCTATCTTCTCAGACTCTTCAAAAGTCTTGTGTATGCTGAGAGCCTTGGTGACCTGAATGCACGGCAAGATCATCTGGCGAATGATGAAATCGTTCGCAAGTATCCCAAGTTCCGGGCCCATGTAGACACGGTATACCAGAGACGTGAGGCGTGGGCACTGTGTCTACACAAGGAGCTACCAACGCGAGGGAATGTGACCAACAACTTTGTAGAGAGCGCTATGAGGATCATTAAAGAGAAGGTCTTTCAGCGCTTGAAGGCGTACAATGTCACGCAAGCGGTGCACTTTCTCTGCACCCGGATGGAAGACTACTACATTCGTAGGCTGATCGATGTTGCCAACAACAGGATGGCTAACCCTTCCCAGTCAAAGTACAATGCACGCGATGGTGATGTCAACTTGGACAATATCGTCAAGGTAAACAAAAAGAATATGAGAATGCAGCGTTTCAATTAACTTATTGTGATAATTTTTTTAAACAGATAAAAGGTATAGTCATGGTTGATTTGTTAATGAACAATACATCTTTATTTTCATCAAAGTTATTGACTAATGTAGATGAAGATCAAAGATAGATATTCAAAGGATAAGTTTATTCCCTTAACTTTTATTATAAGGACATTATGTTTGAACTTCAATTTACATACAGCGAAGTGAGATTATCATTTAAAAAAAAAAAAATTAATTGATTACCATAAAGATTTAGTAATCATGAAAAATAATTTTCACTTTTAAACACACATTATATTTTTGTCTGTCTTGCATGATCTCTTTATATACCTCTCCCCTTTCTGTCATCTCTCTGATATACTTTCTTGTTTTTAATTGTCTTATTATTTGTAGGAAGGTGACACAAGCTTCACTGTACCTAGCGCATCATCAGGGAGACTGTATCATGTCGATATTTTCTTGGGTACATGCACCTGTCCGATTGGAATCACCGGTGGACCATGTAAACATCAGAGTGCAGTCACAAAGAAGTTCCATGTTGAGAGCACAACAGGTAAACTCAATAGTGACAATTGATGTACAGCTATAGAATTCGGATTGTTCTTTTTATTTGGAAGAACACATAGAAAACACAGTTCAACTCTTTGATAATTAATGGACAAGTTGATAGTGGTAGGGAGAGTGTACTGTCTTTTGTTAATTTTATAATACAGTCTACTCCAACTATAACAGGCATGCATGATACAGCGGGTGCATGATACAACGATAACAAGGTGATTTCCCTGGTCCCAGTTTCAAACATGGCACATGCATGTTTCTATATGTGCTTTTGTGTTCATTATAGCAACATTTTATACGGGAGTGGACTGTATTATACATGCAATATCAGCAAAAATAGCACATATTGTTACTTTGATCAGGCTGTCACAGGATGTTATGTTACAATGGAGGATGTCTTCACTGGAACTCGAATGAATGTGAAAACCAAGTGTACATGTTTATGTGAAACCTTAAAACAAGTACAGTACCGGTACCAAGGAAAGACCATATACCTGTAAGTGGTCTATCAGAAAAATAAATCAAAATGTAAAAACAAAAAAGAAAGGAGCAGAGGCAAAAATTAAAACCCCAAGTTTTATGCAAGTATGTGTCTGTTTTATTACCAAATTGAAAATAAGTAAACTTTAGATAGATAATGGAGAAATTGAAGTCTTTCATGAATAAATAAACCATTCTCTCTCTTAAAATATGTGTATATAATAATCCTAATGTTTCCATAATAATTGATTCAAAAAGTGTACACATGATTGTATGAGAATTAAGTCTGACCCTATCTATTCCGGTGTCTATTATATTGTCATGCAGGCAGAGATGATATACCTGATGATTGGTTCGCTAGTCTCCACAACGCTGATGATCAAGTTCCATCCAATGAGCACCAGGGGGACGATATGATGGGCCCAAGCACATCATCCATCCAAGATCCTCAGATACGTGCGATAGAGTCTCTGGGATTACAAAGGTCTTTCGACAATTCGTTTTCACAGAGGGGACGAAGGATCGAGACATCTGTTGGCGATGAAGATCTTTCTCAAAAGCTTCACAACTTTGTCGATACTCTAACAACCAAGCTGAGAGAAGATGGTGATTCTTTCAGAGGCCCCTTGACTAAGTTTGTCCGACGCGTTGAGAACATCACCACAGATAGCACTCTCATATCTGCCTTGGTAACATTTGGCAAGTACAGTGGCTATGCGGTTTCTAAGAAAGCAAAACGTGGCAACAGCGAAAGGCTGCTTTAGGTGGAAGAAGGGCATTAATTACTGGTCGCCCTGTAAAAATTAATCAAAAGGAGCATGGTTATGCTAAGGTGCAGAAGCGTGGTTCTGCAGTAAAGAGGGGTGTGCTTCCCCAAAATCCACGGCCTGCATCACATTCTCTATCTCATTGTGTTGAATCAAATGTTACACTGGGTAAGAGGCATTCAGCTGGGCATTAAAAGTGTTAGTTTGCCATATACATGTACATGTACGTTGACCGAGATATTCTGGAATTCATGGATGTAATATTTATTTTGTTGCATTTGAGGACTATATGTAGTACGTGTATTACAGTAATATGATCTTTACGTTTGATTATTGCCTGTTTCTCAGTTACAAAATAGTGTAGACAAAGCTAATTAAGATCATCTATTACACTTGATCTCTAGCCGCAGATGGACTGTGAGAAAAATCTTGAAAATTTACAGTCCCATATTTAAGTAAACATAATATCTCCTTTTATATATTTCATACATCTTTTCCAAGTTCAGCGGATTTTTGCACAAGAGTTTCGAATGATAGATAGATCCCCACCCAATTTTTTTTTAAACCTTAATTTTGAAGATTTATAACTTCCATGCGTATATATCTTTGCAAGCTGTCGGTGAAAACAATTTGACATTAGAATAAAATATTTTCTTTTAATCTTGTCCACGTTGGATTGGGCTTGCCCTGACATTTAAAATGAGCATTAGAAACATAAGTTTCATAATGAAACAAAAAGGAATTAAAAACAAAGGAATGAAATGCCAGTTTATGGGTAATGATATTTGAATTTAAGGACCCTTTTGGCTCAGAATACAAAGCGCTACTATTATTACCCAATCATTATCATATCATTATCGTAGCTGCGGCATCCAAGATAACTAGTCACTCAAGGAATTCATTTAAACAAGGTACCAATATATGGATCACCTGGGTCAAGTGTGGGAGATACAGGTTAATGTAAAAGGATCTTCGTAGTGCTGTGGCATAAAGGTAAAATCACCAAATTGAGCTGAACGTGTTGAGTTTAGAAATATTTAATGAGGCACAATACAACCCTTGCTATATTAGCTTATAGTATTAATAGGATTATTGCTCAGTTGCATCATAATCTAGAGAATAGTTCTCTAAATTATGTGTCATTTACATATATTTGGAATATTTGCTTTTCATATTAAAGCGAGACCGAACTAACCCACACTGTGTGTGGGCTCTAATAGGGTATGTATTATAAAAGCTAGTCTTATAAATATGCCTTTTTAGATAACTATTGACAATACATATATATTTCAATGCTTTATTCAACATAAAGTCAATACACACACTATAATCTCCTGATAAGAGGATTATGCTGATAAGAGAGTCTGCATGGTTGAGTGAATCAATGAACACATGTAAAACACACTGTTTACAACCACAATTGGGCATATATTATAAGACTACTCTTATCAGAATGCACGTTAGGAAACAGGACAGATGGGAAGTTTAATACTCAAGGTGGAGCTTTACAGGGCTTCTGGTTCACTGTGGCTTTAAGACTTTTTATTGTACATGTATTGTTGATAGCTCAGTCAATAGAACAGAGGTCTTGTAACAGTTCCCTAATTTGAAACCAAGTCGATCTGTGCGCCAATTAATGCCCTGATTACCATGTCTCAATAGGAATTAGAGCCATCTTTTCCCTGGTCGCAGGTGGGTAAAATAAAACGATATGTTTGTATGTGCTATAATTCATTGTTATGTACTGATCTATCCCACCACTTGGTTGTGTTCTGTGTAACCAGGCAAGATAACCGAGTAGGCAGGGAAAAAGTACGTTTTGGCAATACATAAAGGAACAGCTTTCGCGTAATTTGAGCCAGAGTTTATATGGTACATACTAGACGTACAATATTTTATTAACATTTTTCTAAGGTGTTTGCATAAATCCAACTTCATTAATGGATTAGACTGAACTTAATTGTTGAATATTTGTTACAAACTCAACCAACTTGCTAAATAAAGGATAGTCTTGCTGTGTTAGCAGATATGATAAAGTTTAAGATTGAATATAATTTGTAAATTATGTCAGTGAATTGTGGGAAATTGTTGTTATAAATGCCCAAAAGGTATATAGATTAAGGGGAAAGCTATCCGTTAATGACTGGTGGCAATGAAATTGTCAAAAGGAAGAGTAAATATTGACCTGGTGTTATTGCATATGAGATTTTGATATTTGAATAACATACGCTCCATAATTGAATCTAGGATTCATAGATCACCTCAACAATTCTCAATCACTTTGTTTCATAGGTATTTTTAGAAGCACTATATGTGGTCAAGTTCAGTACCACAGTTATTTGTATATTATGGTCAAGGTCTCTACCACATTAATTTGTGATGACACTCTATATATTTAAAGAGTTGACAGGGCAGGGACATCAGAGAAACTGAAGACTGACAGTGTGAACATTTAGGGCATGGACATTTTTTTTTTGGGGGGGGGGGCGGCGGCGAGGGGTATTTTTCCCCAAATAAGCACTACTATGAAATTTTTTCTTCTTCAGGGTGTTCTTGTGTCCTGCAATCCTAAAGACCATTTAAGTCATTTTTAAGAATATGTTTTACCAGGTAATTTAAAAGAATTAAAAAACTTGCCTATGTTTATATTTTACTGCACTGTTGATTCATGTTTGATCATTGTCAAAAACACTCATTTGATGGTAGAGCTCATGTACGATTGTATGCTAATTAATAACTTTTTAATTCAGGCCTACATTTAAAATTAAGTGGTGTGGCGTGTATGGGTGTGTGTGTGTGCTTGTGCTTCAATAAAAGAGATACTTGTAACTTATACTAAATGTTGTTATCAATTTTAACATAATAAATCAATACAAAGGACGGAAACTAGATAAAAATCACAATTTTATTATTCATTCGACCATTGATTGCACTGACAAAAGAGTTATTAGACCAAAGTTAGAAATATTATTACAGAATGACGGTTTTGAGAAGGCCAATAAATGACCTTATGGTGTGTGGGTTTATCATATATAGGCCTACTATCGTTTGTTCAGAGCCAGAAGGGCATTCGTTGTGTTAAGAGTTAACATCCTTCTGGCTCTCAGCAGACCATGATTATAAATAAAAGTAATACAGAGAGTGCGAGCATACTGGAGGGAGAGCTAGAGAGAGAGAAAGAGAGAGAAAGAGAGAGAGAGAGAGAGAGTGAGAGAGCAGTGGCACAACACAGAAAACTACGAAAACTTGAATAAAAGCACTACTCAATACACAATAGGCCTATATTATTCTGTCAAACTGTCAAAGGAGAGTCTGTGCTTGCATACTACTATGCCACTCTATAAGTTGAGGTGCATTTCCAATACACGCACCAGTAGGGTCTGAATCATAAAACTACTCAGACTTGAATAACACTATTTTGTCAAACTGTCAGATTAGCGTCTGTGCTTGCAGACTACTATGCCACTCTGCAAGTTGAGATGCCTTTCCAATACACGCACCAGTAGGGTCTGAATCATAAAACTACACATATTTGAATATAAAGCACTACTCAAGACACTATGTTGTCAAACTGTCCGATTAGCGTCTGTGCTTGCAGACTACTATACCATGCTATTCAATTTGGGATGCATTTCTGTAAGCACTAAAATGTCTGAATCATACAACTACTCAGACTTGAATACTAGTACTATTGCTACGCACGATATATGCGTAATTGTTTTGTCAAACTGGCAAATCAGAGTCTGTGTTTGAAGACTACTATGCCATCGTTTACTCGTAGAACGCGAATCGTGCACAGTAGATGCGAATACATGTACATTTCGTATGGGAAGTAGCAGAGAAATCACAAGTCCACGCGCATGCGCACATGGGGTATTTGTCATTTCTCGAGTACGGAAAAAAAATTCGCTGCAGGGCCAGGTAACCCAGGTTCCTGAGGAGGAAGCGATTCCAGAGGGAATTCCATCCCTTCCTCTGGACAGTGTCCAGGACCTGGACGAGACTAACCTGGTCCTGCAGGATGATCCTGCCAAGAGGAGGAAAATGGTCAGTATCGATGCATAATATCTGGAATAATCCATGAAGACATACAGGATTAGAAATTAACAGTCATTTTCAAAACTTCATTGCCTGGTCCAGCCCAGCGTACTTCGGGCGAAATAGAGAAATTTGGTGGTATCCTTCTGTCCTCTTTCCAATTACAATCTACTGTGAAAAAAGCTGCAGAGAGTGTACGGGATGGTGTTCGCGCCGTGCAACTTCATCTATCAACGGAATCATCATAGTAATACAAACGGGCTAAGTGAACGATGTGGGTTCTTCATATAATGACCATGTCCTTGATACACCCACTAACGCTGGACATTCAGTGCTTGGCTTCTTCGAGCCTCAAATTACACCTCGTGAAATTCCAGCACTGTCGCATTACAATGGCCCAGGTACGTACTACACCTCCAAAAACGTGCCTCCTCCCCACGTTAATTTTCACCTCTCTTCCGATGAAGAGGATTCACCAAATGTGGAAAATGGATAGAAAAAATCAAATTGGCGGGAAAATTCAAACACTATGACAATTCAACTGGTGGAAAGAAAAAAAATAAAAACAAAACAAAACAACCCTGTCTCTTAATGCATATTCCGAGGAGGAAGAAGAAATTTTCTCAGATATACCTGGCACTTTACCATTCTCTCCAAAATGGGTGTTCGTTGACCAAACGATGTCAAAACGTTTTGGGGTTAAGGAGGTATGGTACGATTGGTATGATTTGAAACCTATTGCCACGATCAAAGGCATGATTGAATACATTCGCTAGTCTCTCGATGAACTTAAGACGCTGATATTGGGAAATACATCGGACTGAGATTATGTCAGACTCGTACGAGTGCCTGATCAGTTAAACGTCCCCATCTTTTCCTGTGGCCAACGTGAGGGATTTTGATATAGACACAATTCTGGAACGATTCAAAGAGGTACTAAATAGCAACCATGATTTTTCGTTAATCCCGGATTCACGATTCAATTCCATCATGTTGTGAACCCTGTAGGTGGGGGCACGTGCAAGTTTGTTGGTTTATCCACCGCTCTAGCTGCTCTGGAAAAAAATGAATTGTCCTCGCAGGTGAAGATGGTATGTGCTTCAGGAAAGCCATCCTCGTTGCAAAATATAATAAACTAAAACACCAAAAGCACAGAAATCGATCTAGGAACGATCGCACTACCCCGGCTGCATTTTTATCCGAGGTGCGTGGATTGTACAGGTTGGCGGTGTACCAGAGGTTGTTCTTTCAACAGAGTGATGATTTATAGGGATTGCCGCGAAGAAGCTCTCATTTATGCAGGTGAACCCCTCTTTTTGTATTTGACGGGTAATCACTACGCTGTGATAGTGAACCACAAAGCGTTTGTATGTGCAAGGTTTGTATGTGCAGGGTGTCATGAGACGTATCGTGATCCAAGATATCACAGCTGCTGTCACATGTGTTTAGATTGTTAATCAACGAATCAGTGAAATCGATAACACATCCCTGGTATGTGATAAATGCAACATGACTTTTCTTACGGAAGGCTGTTTCAAAATGCATACCATACACATTTTTTATGGTAAAACTGCTTGCCAAAGAAACTTCAAATGTCAAATTAGCAAGAAAACCGACTTATTAGGCATTGAAAGGGCAGGTCACAAATGTTCAAACATGAAATGTAATACCTGCAAACAGACAGTAGATGGCCGCTACCATAAATGATATATGAAGGTGTGCCCCCCCCCCCAAGCCCTTATTTCCCGCAGGAAAATACAAAGCCTGCCACGCTTCGGCCCAAAAATAAAAAATCAGGAAATAGCAATGATTTCAAATGCACACAGGAAACGGGTTTGCATGTTCCAAACTACCGGTATGTCCATGCCACTTGGGAGTGTGCAAATTGCATGGACAGTAAAGATCACGCAAAGCAGCATTGCGAACGATGTGGCCCTCCGGACAAAAGGTCCATCATATTCTGGGGCGAGTCCACCCCCGCTGACTTTTCAAATTAGTTGTTTACTGTTGAAAATCATCAATCCGTAGCCGTAGCGCACAACGCCAAGGCGTACGATTCTTACTTTTTATATTGAATCATCTTGTAGAACAGGGAGTCCACCTCAAGACATACTGAATAATGCCAAAATCATCAGCCTCAAAACAAAAGACCCTAAAATAGAAGTCAAAGACCCCTTGAATTTCTTTCAGATGGCCCTCTCGAAAACTGCCAAAAACCTTTGGCCTGAATAAAATGAAGAAAGGGTACTTTCCCAATCTTTTCAGCACCGCTGCAAATGCAAATTACAAAAAATGTTCTAAGGTGTTGGAAGCATGGGAAAAAGTGCACAGGCTGAATTTCATTCATGGTACAAAGCGCTTTTCAAAGAAAACTATGTTTTCTATTTCAAGAAAGAAATGAGTGCCTATTGTCAAAGTGACGTCCACATCTTACATCAAAGTTGTAAGATTTTCCATGCGCATTTCAAAAGACAAATGAAGAAGAATCGACCCTTATTTACGTTGCTTAACTCTTCCCAGTGCTTGAAACCTTTTGTTTCATATCAATAATCTCAAATAAAAAACAAAAGGGTTATTTCCGCAAGAGCTAGCGTGCCCAAAGCACCAATCTATTACAGGGGGCGAGTGGTACTGGCTACACCACGAAAAGACCAAGTGGTATCGACATTAAACACTACTTTAACGGCGGAGAAAGGAAAGTGCATGGCCGTTATGTAGACGGGTACAGGGAGGGGGAGGATGGAAAGAAATACATTTGGGAATTTTTAGGTTGTTTCTATCACGGTTTTAAAAAAATATATAAATCTACTCTTATTATATCATACACCCTCTGAGTCTGTAAAGCAGTACGTTTGCCTTGTTTTTCTCTGTCTTCATGTTGTACCACTTTAATCATTCATATTTAATTACTCATATACAAGTAGTTTAGGGACAAGCCTATGATAGGCCTTTGTTTCACCCCTTACTTGCTGATACTGCTGTTCTGTTGTGTTATTTGTTGGAATTAGCTTTGTACTATGTATGTTTGTTATTGTGATTTTTATTAAATGTGCAAAATAAAATGAATTGAATTGAAGTGTCATCTGTCGGTCAGATGATCAAAAACTCCACAAAAAACACAAAAAATGTTCTAGAGTTCTAGAGCTGTAAAAAAAAATGGCCAAGAGATCAGTCTACAACAACATACCATCCTGTGCCTAAGTATAATATAGAATCAGATCCTTTGGCATGGTACTGTGATTATGTCAAAGATTTTCCATTACTTGCACAACTTGCCAAAAAATATATCTGCATAGCTGGGCATATAATCGTCCCCAAATGCACACAGCTGGACCCAGAGACAGTAGACATAAAGGGGCTCTCAGCCCCCCAAAAAGAATGCAAGCAACATGGTATAGTTTGCTCACACAGCCAAAGAGCTATCATTGGAATATATCAATATAGAGCTAAATATTGTGTAATATCATCGCCTGATTGGTGCAGTTCAGTGTCATCTTACGCCATTCCTCAGGGGTAAATGCCATAGTGCTTGATGAACAGCGTAAAACAGAACAAAAGACCACTGTCTGCTTATCGACAGGAAATGGTGAGAATTCTCACAGATGATCTTTTAAGAGTGTACTCCTGCTCCAGAGGTCTGTTTTTGGTACTGAAACATCCCAATTTATCTGCAGAAGATCTCATTTATTTCGACTAGGTTTAAAAAATGGCAGAAATTTGCTTGTCCATTTAGATCTAATTCAACAGGGCTTGAGTAAGGCTAGCTGGTAACCATTTAGTAATCAGATCATATCACATGGTCATACACAAACAAACTGGAATCATACAAAAACATTCAACACACAAACCAGAATCACAAAAAGAAAAACTTATCAGTACTTCCAACAGGTACATGTAGGTATAATCCACACCTTTCATCTCTTGATATAACCACATTTTCTGTGAAAGTATGATTTTTGAAAGAAACACTTCCAGTGTAATACCATTATCATTTTCCCCCTAATTTTTGCAAAGGGGGGGGGGGGGTTCTTTTTGGAAAAGGATAGCAGGTAAAGGGTGCAGTAATGTTTGCCCTCCTGGGTGTATCCAATATCTCACAATAATATTTTTGCTTTACTGGATTTTAGGACACACGCTCCGTCCAGTACAAATTATATTTTTTAACAGTCCAAATTCTAGATCTCTATGAAACCTGGTTCCAACACTATAAAACCATCAATTAAAATAAAATATCGGATCACGATCCTCTTGAGGTTCACCAACAATATGAATGCGCTGTTTGAAGCATTCAACTATATACCATTATTTTGAGGGCTGAATATTTGAGGAACGTATGTTTTGATGCATAGACAATCATTTACAATTTAAGCTAATATTCTAATCAAAAGTTATAAAATGTCATTATCGAGCATAGAGTCACTCTCTAGAGCAAGATGTTGTCTTATCCAAAATTTAATTGCATCTCTTTTTAATATCTACAAGTATATTCTCAAATATTTTATTTTACCAATGTCTTAGATTATCAATGATGGATCAAACATACCAGTAACCATTTTACCTTGATAAAGATTTTAAAAAATACCCCCAAAAATTGTAATCAGATCTAGCAGTCACACTAGGCCTAAGTCACACCCTACAAAACAATGCAAAAGTTTCCGCAAATGGCTTGGAAATGCAGACTCAGACTCATCATCATAACTTCGCAACCATCAGTCATGGCCATGACACAAACAAGACAGCCAAACCTCTCTTGTGATCCTCATTCTGTTAAAGATGTTAGGTAATGACAATGGAGGCTCTGCTCTGCTGCCACAGCCAATGTTCTTTGCATCCCTTGAATACTTGTGATACACTTTCTGGAAGCTATGCGAGGAGTGACGATGGAAGCTCGGCCCTGATGTCGTTGCCAATGGTCTCTGTATATCAGCTGTATATATGCTGATAAAAGAAAATATAATTTTGTATGAAGGTTTGTAGCCAACCTGATAAATCAACATATTTTGTGCTTCAAGTAAAAGTGCATTGTTGTTTGGAAAGCGTAAATGTGTAAAAAGGTGAATGCGAGTCAACATGGTAAGACAATGGATGTACATGTATACAGCCCTTGCAAAATATCTGGGTAACAACAACAGATTTTCTCTCACGTTTTATTTTTTTAAAAACAAGTATATAAATGGAAAAAATTCTATGTCAAGCTACTTTTTCCGGTTCCAACAGATTCGACCTATGTAGATTAACTTAATAATATTGAATGCCTTTTCTTTCTTTGGAAACAACGGGTCTATCACATTTGCTTCCAAGAATATTTGTTGTATCAACTTATAAGATAGGCTCATCAGCTTGTACCTTTGTACCCGCCATTCAATATTTTTATATTTTTTTAATAATAATAATGAGCAGTGAAGTTGCGCCCTACAATATTTGATAAACTTACAAAGATATGTGTGTAACAAGGATTTGCTGGAATATCCATGAAGACAGCGCACCAGGGATCAGAGAGCTGTTATATTGTAAGGGCCAGCAGGAGATTCTGGACTCTGAATGATGCAGGCATGCCCAGGTGTGAGTACTCTATCTTCAATCTATTTGAACTTCTCCAATACAGAATCTGTGGAAGGACAAGATAACATTTTAATTCATATTCATAAATGTTTTCCAGCACTTCTGGTTATCCACCTGGTGGTTGCTGTATTTGGGGCATCCCCCGACAGCATGAATATCATCAGACACCCAACAATTTGTGGTCGGCCGATTATTGAAAGCCACATGGGTATTAACTCCAAATAAGACTTTCACACTAAGTAAAATGGACTGAATTTGCAACCTCATCGGGCAAGGTGATTCTAAGAATATCTCAACATATATGAGAATAAATTGAGAAGCATCGCTTCATCCAAACATACTTTACTTCCAAAAGAAGCAGAAAAATTGGATAACTAATAAGAAAGTTATGAATTTTTAATGACATGAAGAACTTTAAAAAATCACTAGACAAATTGGGAACTCACCAATGAGTCTGTGACGTCATGTCCTCACTATCCACTAATTATTTTCTTTATATTGATAATGTAAATTTCCTATTTTCCCCCTAAGAATCTTATTTCTTCACACTAGCATCCCATTTAGATTGATAGTAATATGTTTTTGTGTGGATGCACTAATATAGAGTAATTTTTTCCAGTTAAATCATGAAAAATGTGAATTTTGATAAACTATTTACATGTATATACAAATCAATAATTATGAATAAACACTATTCAGAAAAAAGTAGGGGGCCTATCAATTCTTTAAAGTTTATAAAAGATTTTGTGAATTGTCATGCACACAATATGATACAAATCATATAACCTGGGCAAAGGCATGAGGAAATCAAGTTTTTGGGGATAAAAAGGAAAATAATCAGAATAAACTATGTAAAGCAATTAAGAAAATACTGAGGACATGACATCACAAATTGATAACCAAATCAGAAATTTGTGTAGTAATTTTCATTGTTCCATAGCTTTACATACTTTTAAACAAGGGAAACGCTCTCGGTGGTCTCACCTGCATTACGCAATTCGATATGATGAAAAATTGAGGTTGGAACATTATTTATAGGCAGGGTGTCCCATTAGCAGGCCCCAAAAATGAAATCCTCTGAATATAATCAGCATTTTGAAGTGAATATTGATTAAGAATCATGAACAAATAAGAAAAATTGATTCATTTATTCTCATATTAAGTTGTGAAAACATAATCCAAGTCTGCTGACCTAAAATGACCTTTGACATTGTGACCTGGAATTTGTGTCATATGACTTGTGATACTTGATAACCCTTGGGTACACGTTTCATGGAAATTGAACAAACACTTTTGAAAATATGCTAAAAATTCAAAATCTTGATGTTGATGCCACAAAAAAGTCTAAGTTTGTTGACCTAAATTGACCTTGACTTTGTGACCTGAAATTCAACTCAAATGATTGGGGATACTTGATTACCCTATAGTTCAAGTTTCATTGACTAAGGACTTATACTTTAAAAATTATATCGAAAATTCAAAAACTTAACCTTAGGTTAAGTTTTCGATAATAATGCCACAACATAGTCTAAGTCTGTTGACCTGAAATGACCTTTGACCTTAACTTTGTGACCTGAAATTCAACTCAAATGATTGGGGATACTTGATTACCCTATAGTCCAAGTTTCATTGACTAAGGACTTATACTTTCAAAATTATATCGAAAATTCAAAAACTTAACCTTAGGTTAAGTTTTTGATGTTGACACTGTCGCCGCCGTCACCGGAAAAGCGGCGCCTATGTCTCGCTTTTTTGCTACACAGGCGAGACAAAAATGTACAACTTTCTTATTATATTGTTATCCAATTTTGCTCAGACTTTTCTTCTGCTTTTATTAAAATTAAGTTATTTTTTAAGTGGACTCATACTTTAAACATACCTGTGGTTTTGTAATGAGAAACATCTCCACTTCATGATTGAGTCGCAGCTCAGCCAGCACCATGCTTTTCTTGAACCAGAGAATTCCCTCCCGTGTCCTCATAAGTATGCCAACAGCAGAGAGTCGTGGGGTCCAAGAAGTTTCTCATCTTGCCTCGTAGGTTCGTCACTTAGTTTCATTCTGTTGGTGATTCAAAGATTATATATCAATTTTCCCATTTACATTACAATGTTGCTCCAAGTCAAAAGCAGTAAAATCAGTATTGACAGATTAAAAATATTTTCAAAGGTATTTAGGGCAAAACATGGGGCAAGAAATGTGAAGAAGAAAAAATTCGAGCTCAAGGTCAAATTCGAATTTAAAAAGTAAGAAATTTCACCATATGAGCATAATCTCAGATTATCATATGCCCAGGTATTGGCCTCCCTATTTAAAGATGAAGTTGAGTTCTGGTCATGCGATTGCATTGTGAAAGAAACGGTGTGAAATCGACCAGAAAAAGTTGATCTAGCATATAAGAATTTGTGTGTATTGCAAGGTTCTGGAATCATCAAAATGATAAGAAATTTGGCCAAGTCTTGGTAAAGTTACAAACAATGTACACAGAAAGATGTATATGGGACTACACGAACACGTGGCGTAAGAAAACCTACCCCCCCCCCCCCCCCCCCCCCCGAGTTTTACGAGTTACATATCATATTTAGAATATAAAGGCATTTGAAGAGCCATGCTTTTCAGGGAACATGTCTTATCTGATGTTCTTCTGTTCTTCCACACTTGCATATTAGAATGATAACGCTCACAAATTAGTTTTCATCTCTGGCTCTTCTCAGAACTCAACCTTCTCTTTAAGATAATTGCTTTCTTTTAAAACTAGTTCAAACATTGATTAATGACTTTTAATGTGTTATTAAAAATGTAGCTTTTGGAATTGGCCTCCCCACTACTAGATCTATACTATAATCAACGAGATGAAAGGGGCTGAATCAACATCAAAGCACACCAGCATGTAGACCGAAAACTTCAGTCTCTCTAATCGTCGGTTGTTCCACTGAGACTACGTCTGGCTCCACTAGACCTCCGATTATAGAGACTGAAGATTGTCCTATCGGGACTGTACGGAACCAATGGTTCGGTTCGGCAGGACCGCGATGAATGAGATATGCTACAAGATTTTCACTCTTTACATCCTCACACATGCTGCAATATGACAATAATTAGAGTCTAATTAAAAAAAACATATAGGGTATATAGCTTATTTGACTTACGATAGCTTGCTCATTTAGAACCTAAATTAATGATTAATCCGAGAAAGTCTCGTCGTCAACATTATCCGTCTTGGTTTTAGTTGATGAATATTATTTTTTTCTTTTCGAACGTCCAATAGCTACCGTAGCTACATACGAGTCGGCCCGGCTTGACCAACGAACTCCCACGAAACGAGTGCTCTGATTGGCCATTGGCTATGTTTTGGTAGGTGGACCCGGAAATATATCGGCCGCCGGGTAATATTTCGAATGCATGAACGTAAGTGCTTCGCGGTTCTGAGGAACAAATTGGATAATTCATATAAGTAAGTCCGAAAATTTCACATTCTATAATACGTTAGCAAATTTTGAAAACTGTAATTAGGAGATATATAGACCGACCTAATTTACATCTGATTTAGAAATCAGGAAATTAGATCTAAATAAAGAAAATCGGGGGAGAAATGTCGGTAACGAAAAGCTGTTACGCTGTGGCTCTAATTTACCCCCACGGTACGAGATCTCTGGGTTGCCATCTGTATTGGGGAATGACAACAAATGTCAGTTTTATTAAAGAAATGACCCAAATCAGATGGTTATTGCTGTCTAACCAGCATGCATCATGTACATGCACACACACACTAACAAGTGCAGCAGTCAGCAGTACCGTATATCGCGGATCTCACTCACCGAACATGTGCTCGCTTTTTCCCCCTCACTGCCAGGAATAACCGTCGGGCTGGCGGCTGGTGTCGATCTCGGAGATATCGAGACGCTTTCCTGATGCACAGAGCCGATACGCGATGGCAGTGCTTTCAGAGCTATTTGAAAAAAAGATGCTGTTTCACTGCCCAAAACATGACCACTAATGTTTCAATACAATCGCCGCTCATTTAAGCGAGGAATTAGCTTGTAACCGCATATTTACTGGTCTGAAGAACGCAAACAATGCGTGTATTGTAATGATAATTGGCCCATTGCAGGTGGATTAAATGGCCAGTTACTATGAGGTGCCGTTTGTAGACTTGATATTTACACCAATTATTTATAAACAATTCCTTACTATAACAATTATTTATACATGCAATCAGGCGCATGAAACATGAAAATTACATGAAAATTATGCCGAAAATTTCGAAGCGACTCAGCCAGCCGCTGAATAAGCGGGGGTGGGGGAGGGGGGGGGGGAGGGGGGAGGGGGTAAAGAGGACAATTTTTGTTTTTGTTGGTAGGAGGACGTTTTTATTTTTTTGTGTCCCAAAATTTGAAAATTTGGCCAATCGGCCTTGGGGGGGGGGGGGGGGGGTAGGGTCGGCTTTTTTGTGTCACCTATTACCACTTTTCTTTTTTTTTACTGAAACAAATAAAGGGGGGTTTTCATCCAAAACATAAGACAGCAGGGACGGCGATTAAATGACGTAATTAAATGCCTAAAACGTCTGAGCTTCCAGGGGCTATATGCCGCCTAGACCCCACCAAGGGCCCTAAGGCGGCCCCTGGATGCTCATCTGATCGTAATTTAATGCCCGGAACCCCTGAGCTTCTGGGGGCTCCGCCCCATGGACCCCACTCCAATAAGTAACCTGCATGCCAGTGTCACAAATAAGTTATCAAAATATGCTTATCTGACCGTAAATAAATACCTAAAAAGCCCTGAGCTACCTGGGGTTCCGCCCCCAGGATGCTCATCTGACCTTAATAAATGCCTAAAAACCCTGAGCTTCATGAGGCTCCGCCCCTTGACACCCTCCAGGGCTTTGTCCCTGGACCCCACGCCAATTTACTCTTCACTTTGCTCTACCTGACCGTTAATACTTTAGCCCCTCCCCCCACTTTTAAAAACGTTCATAAGGCCTGCGTAACATGTAAGAGTGGTGGTGATGCAGATTTTTTCTACCCCTCCTCACCCGCCCCCCCCCCCCCCCCCCCCCACTGACGTTTTTGTTCATTACGCCACTGCTAGCTTCCTCGTCCCTCGCATTTCGGTCATGAAAAGAAATCGCCGCCCCTGTAATTTTGTATTGTTTCTTATGTTGTTTATTGATTGTCACATTAAGCTTTTCATACACCTAAATTCTTCTTCTTCATTAACTCTGTTGTCCTTTTCTGCATCGTTATTCAGGACCTAGATTCCTTCTTCCCTATGTTGAGTGATTCTATTCTTTTTCTCTTTGCTCACTTCTCAATCATTTCCATTGGTTCTCGATCCTCTCAGCCTATTCTATTATTTTGGACTTGTCCATTTTGTGCTATATGTCGGGCTATATGTCTTAAATCGTAATTTATCTGAATGTTCTGCAGATCGAGAGAGCACAAGCTTGAGAAAAAGTTAGATCAGATAGAGAAGATCTACTCAGGACCTCCATCGTATGGTATCAAATCATTCTGTGAATCATTAGACAATTTGCTAGATGCATACACAACATAAGCATTATGTGTATTGTGTTGGGAGATTTTAATGAGGGTTTGCTTAAAAGGTTAATTCTTCACAGGCAACTAAGCCAAAGCCATCATAAAAGAGGGGTTTAATTGCCTGCCATTACCACACAAACTAAGTACACCTCGATCATTCGAAAGATTTTATCATAATACCCAGTATGTCAGGGGTGTTTTTGTTTAAATTTGTAGCGAACACCTATATAAATCGGAGAGGGCGTCCAAAAAGGAGGCCCTTTTGACGAAAAATAGTATAGTTTGTGAATATTATTTTAAGGAATCCTTGAACTACCATGAATTTGGTATCATATGACAGAAAATCAAATTACCTACATTTCGATATACCAACATCAATGGAATTGGGATTAACTAACATCAAAACTTTAAGTAAAAACATGATATTTATATATGTATATAAATATTTTTTTTGGGGGGGGGGGAGGGGTGATATTTTTTTCGAAATATTGAATTAAATCAAAAACCGTGATTTTCCATATATCAAAATTGAAGTAGTGCCTTTTTGGTAGCTTTCCGGGAATTTGCCCATGTACAAGGACAATACCCTGTGCTTAGGAAATGCTTATATCTCTTTTCAGTGAAAAGTTAAAGCAACCCAAAATTATTGATTTGATTTCCACAAACTCCAACATTAATGCCCACATTCATGTACGTATTCGTGTAGGTACTGAGGACGTGTTTGGTGCGTTCATATCGAGTTTTAAAGATTACTTTTAAGTAAAACCTCTAATTACCATGGATTTGGTCTCAAAAGATCGATACTTGAGTTATGCAGTGAGTGAAATATCAGTTTGAGCCGAAAAGGTGCTTTTTTGGTAGATATTTTCCCTTCATCCAGTATCTCAGTATATATTATTGAAAAAAGTGATAGGACATTTAGAAGTTCAGAAAGTTCAAAGGATTTGGAGTGCTGAATGCAATTGATAAGTACTCCCCCCCCCCCCCCAAACAAAAAAAAAAACACCCAGACTCCGGGCAAAGGCTCTCGATCCGTAAAGATAGAAGTGGGTCCCAACTGAGACAACCTTTTGTTGTATAAAATTAGAGAGACTGTGAGTTTTTACATAATTAAAGCTTCTAAAAAAACACTCCCGTAGACCTTTTATTATATTTACACAATTTCTTGCTGTCTGCATGCTGCCTAATTAATTGAGCTCACTGGAGCGAAGAAATGTAACAATGTATAGCTATAAAGAATCCCTAAGAATCTGCATAAAGTCAATCTTCTACTGAATAGTAGAAGATTACATAATTAAAGCTTCTAAAAAAAAAACACTCCCGTAGACCTTTTATTATATTTACACAATTTCTTGATGTCTGCATGCTTATTGAGCTCACTGGAGCGAAGAAATGTAACAATGTGTAGCTAAAACTAGCTATAAAGAATGCCTATTCAGTAGAAGATTGACTTTATGCAGATTCTTGACCAGAAATGTGTTTCAAACTCAATAATGTGGGCATCATCCCATCGAATGTTGTGTCGCAGTACTAAGGCGTGTTCTACTTCTGAATGAGATGCCTAATCTGATCGAGGGCTTGTTTGTGCTCGATCTTTAAAAGGAGCACACAAATGGGGGCAGTGCAGTTTAAATTTCAAGTGATAGATTAGAGTTAATTGTTATTGCCAAAACTCGAGAGCTTCTGGGGGCTCAGACTCCTGAATCCCGATGTTATGTATAGAAACCTGTTTCTAAACATAACACCAGGATGGGGCACATCCCTGCAACCCACACGGGGCCCTAAGGTGGATCCCATGGACCCCATTATAGTAAAGATAGAAGTGGTTCCCGATACAACCCGATGTTGCATGTATAGCTATAACATTTTCCTTAGGAGGGAGTGTGAGTACCGGCCCCCAGCAGGGATTCTGCCACGGCCACGTTGTTCGGATCCATTAGAAAGCAAAATAAGGTTTAGGGCTAGGGCTAGGTTTAGGGTTAGGGTTAGGGTTAGGGTTAGAGTTAGGGTAAAATGACAAAAAATGACCGTTTTTGCATCTGGGCCGAGTTGTCCCCGGGTCCGAGTTAGCCCGGATCCCCTTATAAAGATGAGATTCATATGCTAATTCTATAATTATTTATATTGAATCCAACTGTTTATATTCACATTTAATTGTAATATATATCATTTGAGTATCATGGCCCCCTCTTCTTGTTACTTTGCCAATATTTCACAACTCATTTTTATCTTAGCTCGGTTGACCGTCTGCTCAAGCTTTTGCTTATAACGGCGACCTTCTGCTTTCTTTCTATACACGCAATGGCCCAACGTATAAATTTACTCTTACTCATGTATTATACATTTTTTTCTATATTTTGTATATTGTTTGCATACCTTATGTTTTATATAATTATCCATATTTGTTGTATAATTGATTTGTTTGATTGCAGAAAATAAAGTCTTTGAAAAAAAAAATGAAATTGCTCTCACACATTCCTGATAGTTTATTTCACTGTATGGTTTAAAAATGGATAAAAACACAATCTTCAAAATATATTAAAGCCTTTTATAGGGTAATTCACTGAGAAATGGTCTATTTATTTTATAAATCATGAGGAAATATCGGGGAAATGTTTAGATTTCCAGGGATTTCCATTTTAATTTGGATTACCACAAGTTTTCTGGTACTGCCATTGTGAGCCGCTGAGAAATGTATAGTTTTTACCCCATTCCTCTTACACTTACAGTATAAATTGTTGTTCGCAAACTTTAAAGTTCAAAGTTCATAATCTGGTACTGTGCGACAAGTCGTATGATTTTGGTCGATTCTGGTCTGATTTTGGTCGATAACAGTTCATCCTATATAACAAATCCACGTTAGGGGGGGGGGGGGGGGTGAAAGGAGCATTCTTTTTTTTTCTCGACAGGGGAAGGGGTAGGTTGGGGGTAGTGTATATAACACCCCCCCCCCCCTTGAGCAACAAAGAAAAAAGAAGCTTTTCAAACTTTTTTTGTTTGGCCGGGGGGGGGGGGGGTTCCGGGCGCCCGGGGCCCAACCCCCTCCCCTGGATCTGCCACTAACGGACTCGATGGGGGGGGGGGGGGTTTACCCCCCCCCTCCTGCCTACGCGCCTTACAGAATATATCCATGAATGTGCCCCCACCCCATTTTGAGCTGGCGTGCTGGACAGCCAGGATTTTGCCAGTAACTTGTCAGGAAACTATCCAAAATGCTATAGAACAGGGGTTCACACACTTTTTCTTTGACAGTCCAGATACGAAACATGGGTTACCATTCGCTTGAAAACTTCAACTATAAGTAGAACAATTTGAATGCTGGAAAGCCGAGCACATTAAACTAACACATCCCTGCTGCTACTGTATCTTTTCTTTTTTTTCTGCCATGTTTTTTTATTCCAGTAATTTTGTCAAAATTTAGTTATGAATGTATAGAGTTCAATTATTATATATTGCCAACCTCGGGGCCAACCTACACATTACATCTTTCCTTTCAATAGTACGTTCGTTTTCAGTTCCTGCAATAGTTTAGCATCACAAGACTAAAAAACAATGTCAAAGATATTTCAATGCTATTTTTCTGTTATATCATTACGTTTATTATTGTCTAGTTTGTGGGGAAAATGAAAATGAATTCGATCTGTATACTTCTTGCTTTTCAGAAAGAGCAACGCTCCCTCACTAAATGGAAAATTCCTCTCATACATAATTGTGATCAATATTTTCCACTTCACTCGTGGAAAGATGGATAAAGAACCGTTCGTGACCTCACGATTCCATAGATACGCCTCAGCCTCGAGGAACGTGATTACGTAATATGAATAGGTAGGCTAGGCAAGCTAATTATAGATATACCAGGGCTTGTAATAAACTAAACACATCCCTGATTAAACATGGCTTACTTTTTTCAGAATTAGACAATTTACTCATAAATTTTATAGTAATGACTATACTGAAGAAAATTAGGCTTGTTTTAGGTCTATATCTGATCCAAAGAGAACTGTTAAAGTTTTAATAATCAGAGCCGCCAGTGCTTCCACTCGTTTAGATAGAGTTTCCTGAAGAAGAACACCCAATTTCCCGGAATTTGATGGAATTTTCTTAAAACTGTCAAAAACGCCTCTAACGTGGATTTGTTATATAGGATGAACTGTTATCGACCAAAATCAGACCAGAATCGACCAAAATCATACGACCTGTCGCACAGTACCAGATTATGAACTTTGAACTTTAAAGTTTGCGAACAACAATTTATACTGTAAGTGTAAGAGGAATGGGGTAAAAACTATACATTTCTCAGCGGCGCACAATGGCAGTACCAGAAAACTTTTTTGGCTCAGACTTGATATCCAATTAAAAAGAAATTACATTCTGCATGGTCTTTGCTTGAGGTTTCACAAAACCGGCATGTCAGGTTTATGGGCATTCTGGCAATTTTTCTGAGGTTTCATTGTTGGTCTCGTGGGCTGTCTATATAATCCCAGCTAAATCACAAGCAGGATATCTTTAGTTATCTTTCGTGGATTATGTTGAAATATTTGTCTTTACCATATCAAGATTTTACTTCGCGGTCAGATGGAGAGGGGGTGCCAAAGAATAGTTGATTGTGTGCGTGTGGGGGGGGGGGGGGGAGGCAACTGCCAGGGCCATATTTCCTAAAACATCACAGATTACAGAAGAAGTACTTATCAATTGCGTTCAGCACTCCAATTCCTTTGAACTGTCTCCACTACTAATTGTCCACTTTTGTCCAGTTAATGTATACCGAGATACTGGCCAAAATTAGAGGGGAAAAATATCTACAAAAAGGGCACCTTTTTCAGCTAAAAAATTATATTTCACACACTACATAACTCATTGAAATTGATATTAACTTGAAGGTATTTTGATTATCAATCTTTTTACACCAAATCCATTGGTGAGTAGAGGTTTTACTTACAGTAAAACGCGATGTACACACTCCAAACACGCCCTCAACATATTATGCATACAGTCAATACACATGTGGGCAAAAATGTCGTTTTTGTGGAAATCAAATCAAATCAATAACTTTGGGTTGCTATAATTTTTCACTGAAAAGAGATATACGCTTCTTATTTGCACAGGATATTGTCCTTGTACATGGACAAATTCCTGGAAAGTTACAAAAAAGGTTCTTTTCCGATTTTGATATATGGAAAATAACGGTTTTTGATATAATTCAATATTTTGAAAATAAATCACAAAAATCATGGGTTTTACTTAAATTTTCGATGTTAGTAAATCCCAATTCTGTTGAAATTGGTATCGAAATGTAAATAATTTAATTTTCTAACATATGACACCAAATTCATAGTGGTTTAAGGTTTTCTTAAAATATTTTTCCCAAAATACTATTTTTCGTCAAAAGGGCCTATTTTTGGGACGCCCCCTCCGATTTAGGGATGTTCGCTACAAATTTATTTAAAAAACACCTCTGAAATATAGTGTATTATGATGAATTCTTAAGAATGAACATGATGTGCTTAGTTTGAGTGGATCGACAGGCAACTCAAAAACTAAGCATGATATTTGACTTTGGCCCTCCGCTTGTATGTATAAAACAGAGAAATAAAGCAGAGCAGTACAGGACTTCAACTTGTTACATCTAATTATTTTGGCTCAAATAGTTTGTTAATTCATTGTTATTGTTGACTGTAAGGCGCGTAGGCTGGGGGGGGGGGATGTTTGACTGGTTTTGGATTGTTTATGGGGTGATTCTCAACTATTAAGAAGCTTTACACTATTACCGTGGTCCCTATGATTCAAGGAAAAGAAAAACGTTATGTTTTTCCCAAGTCCACCTTATATATTCACTGTCATTCATTCATATCAAAGAGCGAGGTTTCTCAGTTTCCATGTGCAGAAGGTCATAATTCGCTGACAGCAGACTTTGTGGAAATACTATAATGGGTGTACAAATCTGCACGCATGCAGAAAACCCGTGGTCCAATCAAGAATTACCTCTTAAAGCCCAAGTCCACTCCAAAAATAACTTACTTTCAATAGAACCAGAGAAATCAGACAAACCAATAAAAAAAAGTTTGAGCAAAATCGGATAACTAATAAGAAAGTTATGAATTTTTAATGACATGAAAAACTTTGAAAATCACTACAAAAATTGGCAACTCACTCATGAGTCTATGACGTATGGTCCTCACTATCCACTTATTATTTTCTTTATATTGATAATATAAATTTCCTATTTTCACCCTAAAAATCTTATTTCTTCACACCAGTATCCAAGTTAGATTTTTAGTAATATGTTTTTGTGTGAATGCACAAATAAAGAGTAATTTTTGTCTAGTTAAATCATGAAAAATTGAATTTTGATAAACTATTTATATAAAAATCAATAATTATGAATATACAATATTCAGAAAATAGTATCAATTTTTCAGAATTCATAAAAGTTTTTGGGAAATGTCATGCACGCAATATGATACAAATCACATAACCTGGGCAAAGGCATGGGGAAATCTAGTTTTGGGGGATAAAAAGGGAAATTAATGGGATTAAACTATGTAAAGCAATTGATAAGTTGTGAGGACTTGACGTCACAAACTGATAACCATCTTGGCAATTTGTGTTGTGAATCTCATTGTTTCATAGTTTTACATACTTTTTCAAATATTCATAACTTTCTTATTAGTTATTCGATTTTGCTCAAACTTTTTTTGATTGGTTTGTCTGATTTTTCTGCTTTTATTGAAAGTAAATTATTTTTCGAGTGGACTTGTCCTTTAAGTCTTCGGGTGATGGAAATGTAAGATAGTGACTTTACCATGGGGAATTGGTGGCAAATGCAAAGCATTGATAAAGCCTTTTTGTCATAAAACTGCAAGTCTAATCCTGGTGATTGACACGACTGTTTGAGTAGATACCCGAATGGTGTCACATGCCCCATGAGAGCCCACTTCTATGCACTCACACTCAAATGCATTTCAAACATACCACAAAAACATCAAGTTATCATATATACACAGAAAGCAGTGAATAGATGTAATTCATTTATTTCTTATTTATTAAAAATTATTAAAAATTATGAAATAAAATGTAATCCAAATGCAATGCAGAGATCACAATTAAGCATTTCAGTGAATTTAAATATATTGGCACATAATAAAATTATTGCAATTATTAAAAAAGACTCATGCCAACAACATTATCTATTCATGAACATGTTATTAAAATAATAAACAAGCATAATACATTAAAACAGCAAAATACTACAGCATGAAAGAAAAGCAACAAATGGTATAAGAATTACCAATTTTTACATGCATATGTAAAAATGTTTGATTTTTTTTGGATTAATTCTTTGGTAATTCCAAAAGTGGCTTAATCGTTTTTTGTTTAATGAGAAATTGATTCGATTAGATGCACCTGGGTAAGAAATGGTGCATATTCTATTCATATGAAACATTGAAATGGAATATCATCAACAAAATTCTACAATCCAAAAGATTATTGATTCATAAAACACATGATACGATTAGAAAATAAAATGCAAATCAACGGGTATCCATTAGATACCATACAATAAGCTTTCATAAATACTTCTTAATGCAATTTTGTTTGCAAATAATTACGGGATTACGGTAATAGAATTCATATATTGCAATCTAATACATGTATGATCAAATCAAAATGTTCATAAAACTGCTTACAAAGGAGGAACCTTGAATATGAAAGAAATAATAAGAAACAGTAAATGGAATTGATCACAATCAAGAAAGGCATTGGTTCATACAATAATAACCTGTCTGGACCTTCTGAACCAGAAGGTCATTGAGTCAGAGTTAATTGCCTTCTGGGACAAACAGATGATGGATAAAATAATTTTCAAAAAATTGGTGCATGTAGAAAAGAAAATTCTTACCCATACTTTACACAGTAAAGACAATGTTACGGTTCACGTTTAGCCAAGGTGTGTATTTGAATTGAATGGAGATCACCTTATCAGATTCCACAATGTAATTGTTGCAGACGATGTGTGGTATTGTGATGTCAGAAGCAAAGTTTTGGTTATTTAGGTTTAGCCATTGTGGGCAGTATAGAAGCGATTTTCTTTTTTCGGAAAATTAAATCATGTTTTCGCAGTGTGTTATCGGGACTGAAAGTGCACCGTTTTTTGGTATTTTCACACAAGCCAAGTGTTGTGAGTATTCATTGACCTCCATTTATTGAAATATGATGACTATTGTTGTGTTTGATGCTATTGATGATAAAAATGAAGAAACACAAATGGTGTAAAATCAAGTAAGGAAATTGTTGCACACGTATGTAAATTCACGTTGTGTATAAAGTCATCGGGTTAGAATGAAGCTCGATAAACGTAAAGAAGACAGATATAAATTATACAGAAATTTTGTATTATTATTAGTTTCAGTGGATTACCGGTATGTTAGAAATGTATGTACGGTATAAGCTGTCCAATATTCATTTAGTTTTGAATAGTATGAAAGACAAAATGTTCTATAAAGAGTATTTGACAGAAAGTAGGTCAGGTAAGCCAGGGGTCATTATAGATTAGTAGTCTTTCGTGCAGCCTGTTATAAAAAGGGTGTCAACTGTGATATCCATTCGTCAATGGTGCCTTTTGGTAATATGAATCATTCGTCAACCACATCAGTACAAAAACTGAGAGCTACACGTCAAGATGAATACCATCAGTGCAGATGGTGATAATGAGACTGTAAAATCCAGTGGCAACCTTGCTGGAACAACACAGGAATGGCAGTAAGGTGTCGAGAGTGGGGAAAACGAGTTCAAGTCAATGGAATGTCAGGCAGGTGCATGAAAGTGCAGAGCATGCCACGGAACATCATCATCCTGTCAGCAAATGATGATAAGGAACGTGAGCTCCTAGAAGAGACTATTCCCTATCCAGCCCAGCAAATGGTTTCATCTCCCATGTCAGGTCAAGTTAATCAACCACGATACGACCAAGAATTTTATCTGCAGACCCAGGTTCAGCAACAACGATAGCTGGAAGCCAACAGTCTGGCTAACGTAGAGATGATGAAGTTTAATGGGAGTCCTTTGCACTTCCATGAATTTATGATGTCATTCGACAACTTAATTGGTTGATTTGGTAGTGGGACAAAGCTTATAAAGTTGTATCACTGCATGCTTTGAAGGAGAAGTTAAATTAAGGCATCATACAGTGCTGTATGGTCACGGAACCACTGTATGGATACCAACAAGCCAGAGAGCTGTTGGTGGAACGCTTTGGCAGCAAGTACAAGATAGGAGAAGCCTGGATCAAACGTATTACCAATGGTCCAATTTAATTGCCATGCTAATGGTCAGAAGGGGCTGCAGAAGTTTGCAGACATGCTAAGGATCAGCATTGAAATTCTTTGAGAACTGGATCTACTGCAGGAATTTGGTAGCCAGAGAGAGTTACTGAAGGTGGCTGAGAGACTTCCTTTCTACCTGAAGGGTAGATGGCTAAAATCGGTGAGGGACATCAGACAGCAGGAGCGTTCTCCCGATATCTCGGACATGGTAAGGTTTGTCTCCAAAGCTGCCAAGGAAGCCAATGATCCTGTTTTCAGTAAGCTGACAGCAACGACAAAAAGAGTTGAAACTTCAAAACCAGCTTCAACAAGAAGAGTACAAGGAGTAGCTACTCTACAGAGGTAACATTCAACTCAAAGCCTAAGAAGTGCCTGAAGTGTAAATTAGAACACTCCTTGTTTGGATGCGACAGCAGACTATGTTTCAACTACCTGCAATCTGGCCACACCAGTATATTTTGCAGATTAAATAGGAGATGCTCAGTTCAAGGTTGCCAGAGAAAACACACCAAATTTCTCCATATTATACAGGATGCATCCTCATCTGCGGAAAGGAAAGATGACAACGACACAGGCTCTAGTTGAAACCCAGAACGACGAAGTCCAGCAAGTCCAGAATGGGTTCGTTAAGAAGTGTGTCACAGGGGCTGGAAGGTACGTGCTTCCCATTGTTCCAGTGAGCCTAAGGAGAGAATGTATTTATGAATACATATGCACTGTTGGACAGTGGTTCAACCAGTACATTTTGTAAAGCCACTTTGGCTAGACAACTCAATGCTACTGGAAGGAAGTAAAGTTTAAGCCTGACAACACTGGAGAAGTGTAATAGCCCCATAGAGACCTCAGTGATTAGTCTGATTGCAGACACAGGACCAGATACAGACTGTGTGAAGCTACCCTGTGTGTATACTAGAGACACCATTAATATCAGAGACACACACATTGCCATTGCGGATGACATTTCAGGATATCATCACTTAGAAGGAATCAACCTCAACGACATGAAGTTGGACCGTTGATAGGGCAGGATTCACCCGAAGATTTGAGACCTATCGAGGTGAGACAACATGGCCCTTATGCTGTTAGGACCAAATTGGGTTGGTCAGTAAGTGGATCTGTAGGTACCAGTTCAGATGGTGTACCCAAAGCTACATCTAGCTTCATTGACAGTAATGTTAGACTGGAGGAACAAGTCAACCAGTTCTGGAAGATTGCAGCCACAGATGTGCTTGAGAAAGACAAGGCAATGTCTGTCAATGACAGGAAAGTTATGGAAATCTGGGAGAGGGACATTCAACCCAAAGGTGCACATTTCCAACTACCGGTGCCCTTCAGAAGGAGACCACCTAACTTGCCTGACAACAAGTGGAGTGCAGAACAGCGTTTGAAATCATTGGCAAAGAGATTACAAAGAGATAAGGCATTGTATGTGAAATACAAACAGGGCATAGAGGATCTCCTCAGGAAAGGCTATGCAAAGGAAGTTTGTGAGGAGACTAGGCAACCCAAGGACACCCCTGTTTGGTATTTGCCCCACCATCCAGTCTCGAATTAAAAAAAAATGCACAAGATGCGAATCGTGTTGGATTGTGCGGCCAAGCACTGATCAAAGGGGTATCTATGAATGATGCAGTGTTACAGGGGCCGGACCTTATCAACAACTTGATGGGAGCAACCAGTAGCACTCATGTCAGATATAGAGGCGATGTTCCACCACGTGAGGGTGCCTCCAGAAGATGGAGACGTGTCGAGATTCTTGTGGTGGAAGGACGGAGACTTCAACAAGGGACCGTTGGTCTACCGGATGTGTGTGCACCTCTTTAGAGGTACGTGGAGCCCAAGTGCGTGCAGTTATGCACTTTGTCAGACAGCAAGCACTAAAACTGGCCCAGTAGGAAAGATTGTGCTTCACGGTATGAAGAAAGAGCACATGACGAGGACTTGCAAGTTGAATAGGACATGTTCAGTAAGAGGATGTAACAGGAAACACAGCAAGTTTTTACACCTTACCAGACAGCCTTCACAGACTGATAGCAAGGAGTCTCAGAGGGATATCGGAGATTTAACAAGTGATGCCAGGAATTCTCAAACGCCATCTGAAACGGAAGCAACTATTCTCATCACTCAAGTTGCTAAAGAAAGTTGTAGTGATGGTAGTAAAATAGCGCTACTTATTGTTCCGGTTCAAGTGCGAGCTAGAGAGAAGGAAGAGTATTATAACACTTATGCTTTGTTGGACACAGGTTCAACATCAACATTCTGCACTTTGGAGTTGATGCATAAGATCAGGGCTGAAGGCACAGAGCAGAGCCTTTCCATGTCAAAAGATGTATAATGGTCAGCCTGGAATTTGAAAGCCTGTCAACTCAATATAGAGTCAGTCTCCCTCACGTATATGCTAAGGAGAAGATAAATGTTAGCAGTGCACTTATTGCTGACAGGAGTGACATTCACCAGTTTTTTGCAGTTTCAAAGAGATATCTTTCCTCATCGACACAGGGGCCACATGCAATGTGATGAGCTTCACAGATGCATGTGATGTCATGCAAGATGGAGATCCACAGATAGAGAGGAGCAATATCAAACTTAAACCTTTCAGAGCCTGTTGGATAGTTTAGGATTTGGTTCTGAACTTTTGATGTTATTTATTGCATATTTAATGTATTGGATTTGCATATAGGTTTATAAAACCAAAAGCAATTCCTAAAATCAAGCAAGCATCACTGACTTTCACTGTTAATTGTAATGATGCTACATTGCTCAGTGCAGACAGGCTGACACTGTGCACAGGCATTCACGTCCACATGGTTAAAATGAGACAAACATAGAAGTTCATTTTCCATAAACATGCATTTATTAATAATGTGTAATATGAAAAAAGTACCACAAAAAGGTCAACAATTACAATTTACAGAGAGAGATACTGGGATGTAAATTGGTCATAATTAAATTGCATTTATGTTGTAAAGAGACGGGATTTTCACAAGCTCTCTGCTTAACATATTTACAACTGAAGAAATAAATGGCAGCATTGAATGCAACTGATTGAATGGCAGGCAGGCACGGAGGCATTGCAAATTATGTTTCATCATTTCATGGCATGTAGAGTAGAGTTGCGATAAATTACCTCACAATCCACAAAGATGATTAAACGAACCTTCAGTTTTCAAAGGAAAATTTGGAAGTGGATAAGAAGCAATTGAAGACAGGTGGATTGAGATGGATGGGTTATTGGTTATGAATTGAGAAGAGAAGATGATGAACCTGTGGAAAGAGCTTGGGATCTGGAAGTGGGTGGTATGGAAGCATATTGAGAAGAAGAGGATGACCAAAGATGTTGTGGACAGTGGAAGGATATGGTAAAGTCTAAAGAAAGAATGTAATAAGGTTGCTCTGAATGACGACGAGGAATGTGCAGAACAGGAAGAAATAGAGAGAATATCATCACGGGATGAAAGCCAGTAACCATGTAAAGTTGTAATAGGGAAAATGCCAACTTAAATAAATGATTATCATGAAATAGCAAATAATTTAGGAGCATTTAAATGGGTACCAATTCAATGAAAATTTGTATTAAAAAAAAGCCTTCGTCGGTACTAAAAGATCCCCCGTGAGAAGGCTCACGGGGCTCTTTTTTGGGGGGGAAGAGCCCCCGTTGAACAAAAAAATAATTCGAGCCATGCAATGGAGGCTGGCAATTGCCAGATGAATGCCTTGAGAAAGGATACAGTGCACCGTGTAACCAGAAGGTTCAAGGGTCAACACTCAAACAAGTCTAGTAAAGACAAAGCGAAGGAGACAACAGGAAAGGCTAGTAGTGGGAAGACATGCAAGTTTTGTTGCAGAGCTGTCCTGAGTGCGGCAAGATGTGCAATGCGTGTCACAAGCCCAACCATTTCCAGCAGTCTTTGCTCTGTAAGGCGAAAGGCATCCATGCTGTCGGCCAGGAAGAAGATGACTCCTCATCTGATGAAAGTGTGAGCTCTGTTGTTGTGTAAAACATCAATTCTGTGAATGCTGACAAAAAGCCAATCATGTGCAACATGATAGTTAATGGCAAAGATGTGGCTTTTCAAGTGGACTGTGAAGCCACTGTGTTTTTGCTACCACAGAAGTATCTTACTGCTTCCAACAAGCTGAGGGAGGAAGCTGCATGTCTCCAGGTGTGGAATCGGTCATCTGAGCATGCCGTAGGACGATGCAAAGTCAAGACTTATAACCCTAAAACACAAAAGAAATACAATGTTGACTATGTGGTAGTGCAAGACGCCTTGACTCCACTCTTGCGCAAATCAGCAGCTGAGACGATGGACATTATAATGGTAAATTTTACTTCATAATTCTTGTTCAAGAATATATGAGAGCCCGCCCCGCACATGCGCAGTCATTATCGTCCCGCATTATTTTCTTAGTGCGATCCCTAACAATTTTGTAGCGCAAAATCCATCAAAATCTCCGCAATCGGAAGTTATTCGTTTTTTATTTGGACATTTATTTGTTGATTGGACCTCGGTCTTCATTTCTACACATTGATTTTGTACTTTTGTGAATTATCTTGGTGTTTTTTTATCGCCTTTCTCGACATGAAAAAACGCGGTTTTGACGACAGCATGACCGAGAGCTCAGGCGCGGATCTCGTGGCAGGGAAGGACAAGCGGCATAAACAGGGCCGTAAGGACGGCGATGCTATCTGACCGAGCAAGGCCAAGCCAAGCACGGTGGCGCCGAACAAGAATAAAAACAGTAAGGCAAAGCCAAGCTGTACCACTAATACTCAGAGTAAGGCTCAGTCAAGCCCTGGGATGGTGGAAAATTCTCAAATCATGTCTACGCTCTACCGATGTCGGGGACTGCTGTCGGCAGCCACGGCACTGAGATTCAATCTATACATGATTTGACTGAGCCTGAACCACGTGCTGGTCAGCCCGACAATCAATTCCTTGACAGGGAAGATGGCTCCGACTTGGACTATAATGAGTATAGCCAAGGAAAGCATGAGACAGAAGATTTTACGCAGGAAGTTAAAATTCCCCAAATAAATGGGGAGATTGCTGACGCAATCAACTACATGATGGAGCAGAAAATGGAGGATAAATCCTTGGCTGAAGGATAAGTACCCCTACCCAGAAAACTGTGGCTTACTAGACGTTCCCAAAGTAAACACCACCATTTGAGAACGTATGTCTACATCCTTCAGAACAAGGGATTTTAAGTTGCAAAATGTGCAAAAGTCGCTCACTAAGGGAATTTGTGCGTTCGCAAATACACTAGATCCAGCAACGATGACGGATCAACAACAGGAGGATTTGGCACTGCATTGTGACGCCAACTTCAGTATGAACTCTCTTAGGAAGGATTTTATAAAGCCTGAAGTACACAATGATTTCCGTCAATTTTGCAAGCCCTCTAACAGGGTAACCAAGCTTCTTTTCGGAGACAATCTTGGGAAGCAAGTTAAAGATCTGCAGGACCAGCTAAAAGTAACTGAGGGGGTCATAATGAGACCCAAACAAGGCCATCAGCATACTCAACAGTATCATCCATACAAGAGATATAATGACGATGCTAGACAAAAAATGAAACAGGCAGGCTGGTCAACATCACAGGCACATGTCATGCCTGGATCTTCGGGGCGCCCTTTTTTAGGGCACAAGTTGTGGAGGGGGAACACGTTCAGAAAGACCTTCACTCCTCACACGTACACCCCAACAGCAGCGGCGGTCAAGCCGGCAAAAGAAAGGAAGCACTTCCAACCCTATCGACAAAATCAGGGGAAGAAATAGGCAGCCGCCTAATTAGTCTTCCAGCCCAAGGCGCCGAAGGGGTAAGTGCCTCAAAATCTTCTCAACTTGCTAATAATGATAATATGGTCGGTGGTCGACTGAGCAGGGCAACGTAACTAGACAGGTTGATCTAGTGAAGGAATTCTCAGATGTGCTCTCATCATTGCGTGTTACCGTGCTAGCAGGAAATGAAATGCACTTGTTGGTTAAGAGGGATTGCAGCCAGTTATCCGTCCCTCAAGTCACTATAGTGAAAGAGGAACTGGACAGTCTTCAGCGTCGGGTGCGATTGAAGTGGTGTAGAAGCCCAGACTGGGTCAACCAGATGTCCGTAGTTCAGAAGAAGTCGGGCGAAGTGAGGATATGTCTCAACCCGAGAACGCTGAATGTAGTGCTAAAGAGAGAGCATTACCCACTACCAGTCCTTGAGTTTGTGACCTGAAGGATGGTTACCTACATGATATCTTAGATGAAGCATCTAATCATCCGACAACATTTGCTACTCCTTGGGGAAGATACAGATGGAAACGCTTACCACTTGAAATGATCATAAAGAAGCCGCTAGTGAAGGCTCCGAAACGCCTTCAGGGGATGCTCCTCCGTCTTCAAAAATATCATTTTGATATCAGCTATCAACAAGGAAAGCTCATGTATCTCGCAGATACCTTGTCGCGGGCAGTTAATAGTGATCCAAGCGAAGTGAATGTCTTTGAAGAAGTGAATATGGTAGCACATTTACCGATCCGAGATGAGCACCTCCAGCGGATTCGGGAGCAGACCGCTGCAGATCAAGTACTTCAGAAGCTCAAGAGCGTCATCGTCAGCGGATGACCGAGTGACCGGAACACTCTGCCTGAGCAGCTAACACCATATTTCGGTTACAGAGATGAACTAGCAGTTCATGATGGTCTAATCTTCAAAGGAGAGCGTGTGATAATTCCAATAAGCCTTCGCAGGGACATGAAGGAAAAGATCCACTCATCCCATCTGGGCATGGAAGGGTGTCTTTGACATGCTCGCGAATCAATCTTTTGGCCTGGTATGGTTAAACGAAGCTCGGTAAACGTAAAGAAGACAGATATGAATATAACAGAAATTGTCGTAATATGATTAGTTTCATTGGATTACCGGTATAATAGAAATGTATGTACAGTATAACTTTAAGCTGTCCAATATTCAGTTGGTTTTGGAATAGTATGAAAGCCAAAATGTTCTATAAAGAGTATTTGACAGAAAGTAGGTCAGGTAAGCCAAGGGTCATTATAGATTAGTAGTATAAAGATTTACGGGTAGGTTACTGCTACATGATATGTCGGGCCCATTAATTGTACCAGTACCAATGTGATTATAAATTGTTTTTTAATGATTGGCTGAATAAATTGAATTGAATGGAATCAGTGTGCTCTTACAAATCGCGACGACTAAAGAGAGATCCACTGGACAGAACATCTATCTCCTCATTGACAATGTGCTCTAAGAAAAATGGTATTCCGTGGAACACAGTAGTGTGTTCCACGGCGTACAATGCAGCTGTGATGATGGGGGCAATTTCTACACCCGACAGCTGAAAAGGGAGTCAAGCAACTGTCCTTCTCTCCGAAAGAGCTACTCATTGGGACTTACCACTACCTCAAAAAATCTTTGAAGCGGCGCAAGGAATTCAAGCAGGTTCAGGCTATGTGCAGTGTTAAAGATCATGCAATCCTGAAACACATTTGTACAAGGTAGTTCTTATTTTTATTTTTATTAAAATCGTTATTGCTTCTTTTCCATTCTAAGATTTCTAACAACATATTATGATTATGCTAATATGGCTATTAAAAAAGTTGCCCAGGGTTGTCAAGCTGAATTTACTTCAAAACCCATCTAGAACACAAATCAACAACAAAAAACTTGTACTTATCAACTTTTCCAGGTCATGTACATGGTATATGGTACCGTCTACTGGACTAGCAGTCCAATGTTTACTAGAGCCGTGTAGTCGAATATTAAAATGTAATGTTGTTTATCCCGTTTTGATCGCATTCTTGAGGTTCTATGGATGCAGCAGTTGTACAGTGGTCCAATAATTGGCATGTTGTGCCTCCCTGTTTTTCCTCTTATCCCTAAGCTGCAAGCACCAGTCCAAATAGCTGGCATTCTGTAGGGAGTGTCTTGTAATACTTGTCCTGGCATGATCAAAAATGCATCCTATGTACATTCTGCTATCAGTAATAGGATTATCTTACGAGTGCTATGCTTTGAATCCGAATGCATTTTAAAGTCCAAATTACTGCTCAAATCAAAGTTAGCTAGTACATTTCACGTTGAAGATAACTGAGGTAAATCATAAATCACATGAGTCGAACACCTCTAGACTTCCATAGCTGACTGTTCCCGGACTGGAGAGCATCCATGGCTAGCCTACAGGCTTCTTCTGGCCTGAACCCGATGAGAGTAGTTCCAACCATCCTTATCCCCTTCTGCCCTGCCAAATCCTTCACTCGCTGTTCGATAGTTTCTGGTGATGTATAGTTCAAAACAAGAGGACAATGTTCATTTGTGTTGTCATCGGCTGAAGCGTTTCCTCCTGCACTCTGGTTGTGCTTTGGAAGACTGGCAACGTTGCATGCGATTTCAATGGTTCCCTCGTGGGGAAAGGCCATAGCCTCAACACCTGGCAGTCCCCCAGGAGTTGTGGCTCGGATAGCATGCACGATCTCCTGTCCAAACGCCAGATCTTGGGTGTCTATTGTAACGTTGCAGTTAGTAACATAATGAGATGCTCCACAACCTGAAAATTGAGATGTTTGAGTAATGAAATTAGTAATCCGAATATTTCAGTCACTTTTACTTTCTTTAATATAATTAGAATCAATATATACAGTGCGTCCCAAAAAAAAACGAAACCGAGAAGTATCGATGTTCTTTCATAACTTAATCACAACTATAATTAATGAATGATACATATTTGGAAAGCTTAGAGTCTCCTCTTTCATGTGATGCTACTCAGATGAAGCATATTTCACGCATGAGTGATTAAAAGCAATTTGAAGGAAGGAAACCAAAAAGACATTTGGCGGGCGGTATCTGAATTTCAAAGAAAAATTCACATTTCTAGAAGGTTGAGTTTCTGCCCTTTCATATGACACCTCAATCAGGAAAAATGAGCGAGGAATGACAAAGTTATGTTTGTTTAAAGTAGTGCTTGCATTTCCATAATTTTATTAAACGAATTCGTTTTCACTGGCTGCCTGCCGTAACAATAAACAAAATTAACAAAAGACTTAACTCCGTTTCATTGACAATCAGCCGTAGACAAGAGTCTTCATGCATGGCTGATTGTCAACGAAACGGAGTTAAGTCTTTTGTCAAATCTGCTTTATTAAGGCAGGCACCCAGTGAAAACGAATTCGTTTGTTAAAATTATGAAAATGTAAGGGCTACTTTAAACAAACAGAACTTTGTTATTCCTCGCTCATTTTTCCTGATTGAGGTGTCATATGAAAGGGCAGAAACTCAACTTTTTAGAAATGTGAATTTTTCTTCGAAATTCAGATACCGCCCGCCAAATGTCTTTTTGGTTTCCTTCCTTCAAATTGCTTTTAATCACTTGTAGTGACTTGAACTTTACTAAGGTCACGAAAGTTTATCAACATTGTATATACTTAACATTTCAAGCATTCCTTTCGTTAGCACTTTCCGTTCAGCCAGCTTCAATAACAATAACATTCTACAGCTGCACATTCTAAACATTCTCTTAGTTTATTTCATCCATGGAACTACCCAGCAACAAGAGTGTTATTTTAGTTACTCCAATCGGATCGCACCTTATTGTTTCTATAAGCCAATCATCACATCTTTAGAGCATTTGGAAAAGTCTCCACACGCTTATTTCACTCACTTCTCCTATCTTCAGTTTCTACAATCGGACGTGTTTTATAGGACGATTGCAGATTATTCAACAAGCGTTATCTCATTGGTTTTCACATTAATAGGGAGCTTTATCATCATCGTTTTATTTTGAGGACTTCATCGCAAATTAGATTTATGTCTTCAAGTTAATTTCGGAAAGTGTGAACTGTAAGGTTGTGTGCCTTCATCATATTCGCGTTTCGCTAGCTAGCTAGTCGCGCTCCACGTGCTGATTCGTCACTTCGCTATATCGCACTATTCTTCCGCTTCCTGATTCATTTTCCAGTTTCGTTCTACACTCAAGATATCAGCTCGGATAATTATTAATAACGGTAAGAATACTCATTTAGTTTATCCACAACATTTATTCCTACACACTCATGCGTAAAATATGCATCATCTGAGTAGCATCAACTGAAAGAGGAGACTCTAAGCTTTCCAAATATGTATCATTCATTAATTATGGTTGTGATTAAGGCGCCACGGATTTATTCAACTGGCATTCGGAATGCATTCAGAATGCCCTTGTAATCTTTCTGGAATGTATCCAGAATGCGCACATTCTAGCCACATTCCCAAAAAATCGATGCGACCTGTGCCTATTGTCTAGAGAACAAAGGGGCATTCCAGAATGCGCACATTCTGTACGAATTCTGGAATGCATTCTGGAATGCCCCTTTGTTCTCTAGACAAAGGCGCAAATCGATCGACTTTTGAGAATTGGGCGATGAAAAAGCATGCCCGAGACGCTGGCGATTAATCAGAGATGCGTGATTTCAAATGCGACTATACCTCATAAGGTTCGACAGCGCGGCTCACTTTTAGAAGGAGTAAGAACTATTTCTAATTATCTTTTTAAACAGGGTATAACATTCGTTCTCTCATCTTCTGATTTTCTGAAGTTGATAACAGCGAAAACACGTTGTCTCCTAATTGAAGGGAAAAATATCTTGGAATTACGTTTCCATTTCCCAATAAAAAAAAAGTTACGATCGCTTTATTTCTTAACCGTTAAAATGAATTTTGACGCTATGAGCTGGTTTTAATACAAGTATTTTCCTGCTCGAAAAAAGATTGCATTTATATAAAATAAATTGTTTGCCTTGTCAAATTTCTGCCGACAGTGTTGTAATATGAATAGGTATAATTTTATATAAACAGCGCGGAGCCACTTTTAGAAGGATTAAGAGCTATTTTTATTCATCTTTTAAACAAGGTATAACATTCGTTCTCCCAACTTCTGAAACAAAATATCTTGGTATTACGTTTCTATTTTCCCATAAAAAAGTTGCGGCCGCTTTATTTCTTAACCGGTAAAATGAATTTTGACGCTATGAACGAGTTCTAATACAAGTATTTTCCTGCTCGAAAAAGATGGCATTTATATAAAATAAATTGTTTTCCTTGTCAAATTTCTGCCGACATAGTGTTGTAATATGAATAAGTATAATTTTATATAAACAGCGCGGAGCCACTTTTAGAAGGAGTAAGAGCTATTTTTTTTCATCTTTTAAACAAGGTATAACTTTCGTTCTACCAACTTCTGATATTCTGAAGTTGATAACAGCGTAAACACGTTGTCTCCTAATTGAAGAAACAAAATATCTTGGTATTACGTTTCTATTTTCCCATAAAAAAGTTGCGGCCGCTTTATTTCTTAACCGGTAAAATGAATTTTGACGCTACTACCGAGTTCTAATACAAGTATTTTCCTGCTCGAAAAAAATTACATTTATATAAAATAAATTGTTTGTCTTTCCAATTTTCTGCCGACATAGTGTTGGAATATGAATAAGTATAATTTTATATAAACAGCGCGGAGCCACTTTTAGAAGGAGTAAGAGCTATTTGTATTCATCTTTTAAACAAGGTATAACATTCGTTCTCCCAACTTCTGATTTTCTGAAGTTGATAACAGCGAAAACACGTTGTCTCCCAATTGAAGAAACAAAATATCTTGGTATTACGTTTCCATTTCCAATAAAATGGTGCGGTCGCTTTATTTCTTAACCGGCGAAATAATTTTCTGCCGACATAGTGTTGGAATATGAAAATTCTCTTTCAAGCTCACGCGCGACAAACTATCAATTCATATAACATGAAAATCAATGAATTTAATAAATAAAAATATAACATTACCTACTCTCGTTAGATCCTCTTTCAAACTCACTACAACTAACTCACTAAGATAAGCAGACACATTCTAACTAATTTATTATGACAATAATCAAATGCCATTATAAAACCAAGATTAAATTAGACCCTCTTTCAAACTCACGCGCGACAAACATTCACTTCACAACACTAGTATTCAACATCGACGAAAATTCGAACGACAAGCAGACACATTCTAACTAATTTATTTTCACAATAATCAAATGCCAATATAAAACCAAGATTAAATTAGACCCTCTTTCAAACTCACGCGCGACAAACATTCACTTCACAACACTAGTATTCAACATCGACGAAAATAAGAACGACAAGCAGACACATTCTAACTAATTTATTATCACAATAATCAAATGCCATTATAAAACCAAGATTAAATTAGACCCTCTTTCAAACTCACGCGCGACAAACATTCACTTCACAACACTAGTATTCAACATCGACGAAAATAAGAACGACAAGCAGACACATTCTAACTAATTTATTATCACAATAATCAAATGCCATTATAAAACCAAGATTAAATTAGACCCTCTTTCAAACTCACGCACATCGACAAGCGGATCGGGACAGTTATTTTTGCTAAGTGTGACGGAGCAGACTGTTGTCATTGCGCGGCTCATCCTCCCTCTCTTTCAGCTGAGGACATGGCCATTATGCGTAAGTTTCCATCACCTAAGCCATCAGTGAATCACCCAGGACATTTTGAGACTTTCTTAGAAGCTTTATCCTCCACTTCCAACGTTTCACCTTGTGAACACATGCCAATATACCAGGAGAAGGGCTTAGGTAGGTGCTGCAAGGAGGGCTGTCGATACGTCTACACCAGTAAGAAGGACCAACACGACCATCGTCTGAAAGTCCACACGCGTGTATGATTTTTGTATGATTAATACCACTTTGTTGGTCTGATTGGTTGGCTGTCTTAACGCTTTTTTAATTACATTTATTCTTTGATTACGTATGATATTTTACAGTTATACATACAATTATACAGTTTCGTATTTTCGGGACATTGCTTCATTGAGTAGCAAATTCAAGAAATTCATATTGACATTTATTCACTGATTCAATATGATATTTTACAGCTAGACAGATATACAGGTATACCGTTATTAATTTTTGGGACATTGCTTCATTGAGTAGCAAATTCAAGAAATCTTTTTCCCTGCTTTAATTCTAATGGTGGAGTACACCAGTAAAAAGGACCAACACTACCATCGTCTGAAAGTCCACATCCGTGTATGATTATTGTATGATTAATACCACTTTGTTGGACTGATTGGTATAGGTTGGCTGTTATACATACATACATACATTTTCGGGACATTGCTTCATTGAGTAGCAAATTCAAGAAATTCATTTTGACATTTATTCAATTATTAAATATGATATTTTACATCTTGACAGATATACAGGTATACATATACCATTTTGTATTTTTTGAACATTGAGCAGCAAATTCGAGAAATTGGTATAGGTTGGCTGTTATACATACATACATACATTTTCGGGACATTGCTTCATTGAGTAGCAAATTCAAGAAATTCATTTTGACATTTATTCAATTATTAAATATGATATTTTACATCTTGACAGATATACAGGTATACATATACCATTTTGTATTTTTGGAACATTGAGCAGCAAATTCGAGAAATCTTTTTTCCCCACTTTAATTTCATTGGTGGACTGATTGATATGGGCTGTCTTTATTCCGATTTAATATGATATGTATATACACATCTTTTTCAAACTGAACAGTTCGTTTTGGAGGAACAATATGACAATTCAAGAAATTCATTTTTTAAATGCTCTATGTATCCTATTTGTGTATATTTGCATGCCATTAAAAAATATTGTCATTGGCGTTTCAATCTTTTTTGTTTTAGTAATGTCACAATCAATGAGACCGAGAGAGAGAGAGAAGCGAAAGCAATTAAATATCGAGATTCTGATATGTCTATTGATCTTTTGGTGGATACGATGAAAAGGCACGAATGAAGTAGAAAGTTGGATTGATGACTGTATCTTGGAAATGTTGTAATCAACACCCAAGTTCCAACAGACCGCGATATTTATGATTGTTACGTCGCCTCCGTTCTGAGGTCGCCGACATGTGGCGGGAATGTCATAATAAATCTGTCATTATTTGAATGTCCTTGTTGGGACTGGTAAAATGCCATGGTGAGGAGCAATTATTTCAGATGACAAAAACATTTGTGTATTACAAAATAATCCAACATTTTAGGATTGTGATAGGCATACGGCCAATTTACACCTGTAATCTCTCTCTCTCTCGATAATAATAAATCCCATCTCTATCTCGAATCAACACTGTCTCCTTGTTATCTAAAATGAGGCGTCATGTCAATCAACACCAAACTTTAAAACACGCGTATATTTGACATTGTTACGCGCCTTTGTTTTGAGAGCGCCGACATATTTGTGGCGGGAATGCCATAATAAATATGTCATTATATGTATGTCGTTGTTGCGCACATGTCATGTTGTTGTCCACATGCCATGTGGCGTGAGATAACATCGTTCAATTTTTAGAGAATACAGTTAGATTGGAAATAAGAAATAAGAAATCTTTTTACTTCTAATATATATAATAAAGACTACAATTAGATTTCACCATCTCTTGCATTCTCTTTCTTTCCCTCGTTCTCTGCAATTCCCCTCTCACTTAATTTTCATCTCCCCCCCCCCCCCCGCCACTCTCTACTGATCTATATATGACCTTCTCTTTATTTGTTTTGGAATAAATAATCACACCCTCTACAATTTTTATGAAATTTCGTAAAGAAATATGAAGCAAGTTTTATTTATAATTAGAGATAAAAAAAAAAAAAAAAAAAAAACATTATTTCTAAGAGATGGAATTAAAAAATTAGAGTGGTTTGATAAAGTAGGTGATGTAAAAAAAAAAGGGGGGGTGGGGGGTAAAGTAGGATAATGTGCGCTAAACAAACAAATTATACGCAACATAAAAGCACAGACCACAAACAAAATAATGTGCGTCTCGGTTTGGAAATAAGATTATTCGCATGTGCTTTTCTTCAGGCGCAGACGCATGGAGGGGGGGGGGGGGGGGGGGGCAACGGGGCAAGGCTGCTTCCTCCCTGGCCAAAAAAACAAAACAAAAACGGACCCCCATCCCTGCCAATAAAAAAAGTTTAAAAATAAGATGGTAACCATAAATATCTACTCTCGCTTTTTATCTAAATGTATCATTTCATTAGTCCTCAGATCTTTCAACACCCACCATCTCTTGCATCCTCTTTCTTCCTCTCATTTTGATCATTCAGATTCATCCGCATTTTCATGCAAAATATTTTCTTCATTCTTTCTCAATCTTTCTTCTACTCTTTTTACCATCTTTAATGAGGCATCATCTCAATCAACACCAACGTTTCAAAACACCGCGTATATTTGACACTGTAACGCGCCTTTGTTCTGAGAGCGCCGACTCAGAACATATTTGTGGCGGTCTGGCGGGAATGTCATAATAAATCTGTCTTCATTCTTTCTCAATCTTTTTCTACTCTTTTCACCATCTTTAATAAGCTGAAGAAAAGAAAGAAAATCAAATACAATATCACCGACGCTTGAGAAATAAATGGTGAGAGAGAGAGAGCTACAAGCGAAAACAATTAAATATCACTGATGTTACCGGTTAGCCGTCGGAAAGAAATAAAAGTAAGTCCATAAATGCAACCGATCGCGGGAGAGACAGAAGCGAAACCAATTAAATATCTGTTGATTTCAAACAATTCTTATGGTTCATTCTATATCGACACTATTCTGGCACGCAATATCAAGAAGGTAGTCGCTGCCGATCGATATCGCCTTTGTTCGGATGGCCTATTCATGGAGCATCGCCTTTGTTCGGATGGCCTATTCATGGGACATTCCAGAATGTACCCAGAATGCGCCAATTAAGACGTTAATTACCGCATTCTAGCTACATTCTAGGTACATTCTGGAATGTGGATTAACGAACAATAGATTCTGAATAGGACATTCTACATGCATTCTACATGCATTCCGAATGCCAGTTGAATAAATCCGTGGCGCCTAAGTTATGATAAAACATCGATACTTCTCGGTTTCGTTTTTTCTGGGACGCACTGTACATTTCAAAGTCAATAGTTAAACAAAATGTTGATTGCTTTTAGGGGCAGGGTTAAAAATGTTGCCCAAGGTGATCTCAAAACTGTACTGTGCACTGAGAAAAAGTTGAGGTGCATAGTACATTCTCAAGATCATTGTGGAGCTATAGTTTTAACCGTGACCCCCCAAATAAGAAGTAGGTACATAATTGTTTTATATAGAGAGAGTTAAACTAAAAACGCCTGTCAAAGCACCATTGCGCATGTCTCACTGCACATACCCATTGTTAACACATCATGCATGATACACACAATTAAAACTATGCAATCGTCGAAGGGTATGGCACAGTTTTAAGATCACCTTGAATCAATAGTTTTAAGTGAGCCCCTCAAACCAGTCAATATATATTGCAGGGCTTAAATTAATCCAAGGCCACCAAGGCCATGGCCGTGGATGCCCCTTTGAGTGGCCTCAATGGCCCTCTCATTGGCCTTGGAGATTTTTTGTGCCCTTTCCAATTCTTCCTATTTGTGCTGTAATATAGGAATGTGCCCTACAGAAAAGTGGCCTTGCCCTAAAAATATTGAAATTTAAGGCCTGATTTTATTGCATCACGTACACGTTGCCAAATGATAAATGACGGGGAATAAGCATATCATCAACCAGTGTATATACAACAAGCATGTTTATGTGCAATGGCTTTTTGATAAGTACCTGTAAGTCCATATCTGCTAGATGGTGGTGCCCCAAGATCATGGCTGAACTTTGACCAATCAATGCCATGCTTTCCTTTGAACCAACCAACAGCCTTCCTTCGTGGCACTAGCCCTCTCTGTTCCGGCCAATCAGCAGAGCCAAAAAGGAAGAAGGATGTGCCTGGTACTTTATCATTTAGTTCCTCTGCAATAGCTATACAAAGGTAGAGATATTGGTTACTGGTAACTACCATTAGTAAATAATTTTATGAATGAACTTCAGGATTGAAGGGCAAGTCCAAGCTATTTTGTTCCATATTTTACCAACCAAATTTTAAAATTTAAGACATTTTGGTCATTGCATTACATAAATTGGACTACTATATAGAACTCACATCAGAACAAGGATAGGTTTCATCAGACAATTGAGCAGACACTATGGCTAAGTAGTAGAGCAATGGTCTCGTAACCAAGGGGTCCCGGGTTCGAAATCAAGTTGATGCACTAGTGCCCTTCAGTAAGGCATTACTTCTCATTACCAAGTCCCTCGGAGAAGACGTAATGACGTCGGTCCCCTTGTTGCTTACTTACAAGTATTCACATGCTTTCTAAGCAGTCAGGTAAAAACAAATCATCAACAAATGGGACACAAGACCTTGGTGCATTCAAGGGAATTTATCTCTTTGCAATTTCTTTTTCTTCCAACATCATGAAATATGGCATACTTGGCACCCTTTGCTAAAAAAAACCTAGAACTCCTTCCACAGTGGAACACTTGATTATTCCACCAAAAGTTAGTTTCACACCCACTCTTCAAAGGGGAGTTCATCAACTGTATTCTACAATTTTTGTTTTACATAACGTTTAATAACAATAATATAAAATGTAAGAATTGTCTGAACTCCAGCACATGACTTTGTTCACTTACAGTGTGCAATCTCTCCACATTCCTTGAGCGAGACGGAAGACATCAGCGGATAAATAGGAATGAGATCCACAGCACCGAGTCTTGGATGAACACCTTCTTGTTTTGACAAGTCTATCTGCCTATTACGCGGAATAAAATATATGACAAAGGCTATACTGTCAAAGTAAAACTGGTAAAGGAAAATCCAACCCTAATAGACAACTACATGTACTCTAAAAGAAAGCAGACTGGTGAGATTGTGAATAAAATACGGACAAACAATAATAAAGTTGTAATCATTATACGTATGGACACTTCAATCAGGCTATGAATAGTTAATGTCCCGGTGACGTAGTTCCTGTACAACTTTCCCATTTGATTCAACACACAAAATGACTAAAATGTCAATTTTTCAATATGTATGACTCAGAAAATCTTTTCTTTTTAGAGAACATTTGATTAATATATATGTTATCCATAATGTATTTTGAGTAGTGCCCAAAGGGAGAAAGGCACTTTAAAAAAATGCATACTCTGAGTATGGTCTCTAGTTTTTCAAGGGGCCTTGGTAGTAGAATCTCCAGTTCAGGGCTCCGTTGCAAAAAACTTACCAATGATCGTAACTTTGCCATCAATATTAACTACAATGGCAAGATCATTAAAAAACAGCCAATCAAATCAAGGTTTCCATGGAAGCCACCATTAATGGCAAATTAAGTTACCACCAATGGTAATTAGTTTTATGCAATGGGGCCCAGGAGATGTTTGGGACTGGAGTCTCTGGTATCAATTCTTGATGTTATGAACAACCCTGGGTAGTGTTTCACAAAGACTAAGATCAACTTTAAGTTAGACTTAACTATGGCCGGCCATTCACTATTGGTCTCTCAATTATGATCTTTAGATAATATTTTTTCTCTCAATAATGTATTATCAAACTAGATGGAACTTCGACTGCGCGCAGTCGAAAATTATGCCTCCGTCATAGAGCAATTTACGAAACCAAAATAGAAGAAATTTTTCAAATTCAAGTTTGATTGTAATCCATTAACAGGTTCTCAGAATATTGTGATTACAAGCAATTTCTCATATACATATATAACCCTTTGATCTTTGACCTCATGACCCTAAAATCTACTCAGTTCATTGGCTCTGCAAGATCGATGTCCTGAGTTAAATAGTAATCCATCTGTCAGTTCTAATGAGAATGCGTTCACAAGCTATTTTTGCATACATAATGAGCCCTTGACCTTTGACCTTTGACCTCATGACCCAAGAATCTACTCAGTTCATTGGCTCTGCAAGATACATACATAATCTAAGTTTGGCAGGAATCCATCAATCTGTTCTAATGATAATGCGAACACAAGCTATTTTTGCCTATATAATGAGCCGCATGACCTTTGACCTTGACCTCATGACCCCAAAATCTAATCAATTTATCGGCTCTGCAAGTAACATACATGACCTAAGTTTGGCAGGAATCCATCGATCGGTTCTTGAGATAACGCGATCACGAGCTGTTTTTTCATACATAATGAGCCCTGTGACCTTTGACCTCGTGACCCCAAAATCTAATCAGTTCATCGGCTCTGCAAGATACATACATGACCAAAGTTTGGCAGAAATCCATCAATCGGTTCTTCAGATAACGCGATCACGAGCTGTTTTTGCATACATAATGAGCCCTGTGACCTTTGACCTCGTGACCCCATAATCTATACAGTTTATCGGCTCTGCAAGATACATACATGACCAAAGTCTGGCAGGAATCCATCAATCGGTTCTTCAGATAACGTGATCACGAGAACGGGACGTACGGACGTACTGTGCACCGAAAACATAATGCCTCCGGCTACTTCGTAACGGAGGCATAAAAATGTAAATTCTGTAGATTTGTGACCACGATTCATATGTCCCTTGAGAAACTAATGCTAGGAATGGCCTGCTATAAGTTAAGTCCAACTTAAAGTCGATTTTAGTCTTTGTGAACCCCCCCCCCCCCCCCTGATATACTTCATTTGACCTACCTGTAAGCCTCTTTGCATGCTCCGCACACTGCAGCCTTCAGGTGGTTGATGGGTGCTGCAATGGTCAACACTGAACGGTTGTAATCAATGTCTTGGAAGATGTTGAGTACTGATGCCAGGATCCCTGGTGAACCTCCTAAAAATGACAAACATTTGTACTTTCATTAAAGGTCATGCATTACTGGATGGTTCGGAGGAGGGTGGGGGCAAGGGGCACAACCTCCTTTTGTATCTTTTATAATAACATTTCTCTATACTTTATACTCTATAATATATTTTCCTTCTTGTACTATTTCATTTATATTTCAGCCTCAGGACTTCCACTCCCCCCCCCCCCCCCTCCCACCCCCCTGCTCTTCTCCATGCACCTTCACAATGTATGGCAATCTTTCTTTTACAAATGATGTTGGTGTGCACTATGTCTGCATCACTAAAAGAACTTAAAGGGACTTTGTAACACTAACATTGTTCAGATGAGAGATAGTAGTGTTAAGGTAGTGACTTCAATGCTAGATGTACAATTAAAGATAATCTGAAAATTTGAGTGAAAACGGATCATTATTCATGGTACAAATTGGGAAAAACTGATCAGATCGATTCCTTAATTCTCCCAACTATATTATTCTACTTCTATTCTGCTACTTGTCAAAGCATCAAGACAAGGACAATTTAATTACATTTTAGGTTAATGTAAATTGTCACAAAGCAATGAAATGGCTTTACATTCCATTCCAGACAGTTAAGTGTTGACAGATTTTTATAGCCTGTTTTATGTATTTTTCTCATGGAAAAACGGTTGGGAAAATTAAAAAATGGTTGGGAGAATTTACTGTTAATCACTGTTAGAGGGTGCCTCACATCGACGCCTTCAAAGAAAACCATAGATATCTTTGTGGTTTGAGAATTTGTACAGGATTTTTTGCATGTCAGAGGGTTAGTATAGTAGAAGGAATATAGTAAGTAACATTTTATACAAAAATTAAGCAATTTTTTTTCATCAACCTTCAACAATGTTACCGAGTCACTTTAAAGAAATATTTTGTATAAATCATATTCCTATTAAATTGTGCCAAAAAAATCAACGAAATTTGAAAGTGAACTACTCTTTGTCATTTTCAAAAAAGAAGAATGGCGGTATTAATTTGCCATTCCTTACAGATACCTGTACTGACTTCAACCCTATTTGTTTTAACTCAATTCATAATTTTCATATAAAAGATATCATCTAAAGGCTTGTTTACTACAGACATTCTCAAAGACAAAAGGCATTTTAGCCGTACAGCTTCTAAAATCTGTTAGCTTATAGAACCTGCAAAAATGGGAAGAGGCTACTTGTCCCATTTTAAAAACAAGCTAAATACTAACCAGTGGATCTTGTAGCTGCCTGGGCAACATTCTCAAGGATGAGGCGGTTCCGTGCTTCTGAGATGTTCAAAAGACAAATTCCTAGCCTCCCAGAAGCCATCGATCCTGAGATCTATAGAGCTAATCTGTAAAATGTAATGCCTCACATTTATAATAGCTGATATTCAAATGAGAAGATAGTATTGTAGAATTTTTTTTTTTTTTAATTCAAATTAAGCTTGAGGACATGGGTATATATTTACCTTTTTTTTAAGTCTAATTTATAGTGAGAAAAAAAAATCCAGATTTGATTCATTTTGATATGTTAATTTATGTTTTCACATTTCACAATATTCACAAAAATTGGTATAAATTATTCTTTATTTCAGTACTGTGGAATAGCATCGTTTCAAGATTTTATTTAAAGAGCTGCGATGCAATTGACGCTCACACACTGACAAACTGACACCCCCCCCCCCCTTGATGCCTTCCCAATATATTCTTTAACATACTGCACATGGATGTAATTGGCTCATGAATAATATTCAATCTTGGCATTATCACAAAGGAAAAGAAAACGATAAGCTAAATGGAAAGATGGGTAAGAGTTCCTTTTGTAACCCCCCCCCCCCCACACAAAATTTGAAAACAAAATGGGTATCGACTTGGGATGATATAACTAATAATAATACCAGTAAGGGGTCTAGACCTACATGTATATATGGGAAAGAACTTTTAGAAAAAAATTGTTTTTTTGTTTGGATGTTGAAGAATAACATATAATGTATTTCCGAAAGATTTCTATAGAAATTGATGTTATACCGGTATATAGAGGAGTCCTTTCTTCCGTCTGGCATTTTTTAAAACCTTGTAGATCTAGGCCTACATGCATCAACATACTTTGGCATTTTTCTAAGTACTGCCTCCGAATCTGACATTTACCTCTCCTGAGCCTTAATTAGCCTCTTCTTCTATGTCTATGAAATTTTTACCGCTGTTATTTTTACGTCGAACTGACTGAGGAATTTGAGCAAAACATTGTTTTCATATGTAAACCATTAGCCTGGCAACCATCTTGATGTCAGTTTCATTGTCACTGCACTGCACTGTCGACCTTGTCAATATCATTATCATTCATTGACTCAAATTATTTTTCGCTCTCACTCAGCTCAGTCTCATTCAGTCTCAGGCCGTTTACGGTTAGAGTAAGTTCATGCATTGTAGGAGTGGGCCTCAGCACCTCTTTTATTCTCCTATTTAAACATGCAGTCATTTAATTTTTTTTAATTATTGATGAGGCTAGATCTACTTACATTTCTCTCATTTAATTCCCCAAAACTGGGTCTTCACTTCGCCAGCCATACAATGTAATTTGTAGCCTAAACAATTAACAATATCTAATTTTTGTGGAAACAAATTCTGCTATTAAGGATCATTTCCAGCATTCATTGATTCATTTTTTGATTGAATTATTCTTTTATGCATATAAAATAATATAAAATTATTTTAAAGTTAATAAAATCCGAGGAAAAGTGAAAATTAATGATACCCATAGAGCATAAAAATATATGAGTGTCTGAAAAGAGACTGTATAAAAACAGCTGACTGCACGTGCTCCAAAAGTGTTTTGCTGAGCTTGAGCTAACGTAACGCCCCCGAAACTTCGGCCGGATTTTACTAGAGGTACCGGTACGTACGTGTGTGCGTTTTGTACGGACGTGACAATGAGGCTCTGATTATTTTATTGCTGTTGGGAGTGTTGGTCGACTGACCGTTTTCTTCATTTGTTTGTATATTGTGAATTTGTCTCGTTCTCAGTATCACTGCTTTTCATACGACGAAACACAATGTCATCACCCTCTGTCGTAAGTCCAGACCTTTTCTACTTTTCTAGATATTCAGATAATTAATAATGTAAATTTGTAAAGAGAAACAAAGGTAAACATGGTAAAATAAAAAGTCTTGGGAAATTTTGAAAATTGACTGGATAGTGATTCTTTACAATTGTTATATATTTGGATGTTCCAATAATTGTGGATGTAATTATAAGCACTAAAAAAAATTAGCCCCAAAAGGCAAAACACTTCCGCAATCAAGAAAAATTGAATATATCAACATTTCAAATAGCGCTTACGGCCATAATGGCAGAGCCAGAGGGGCAAGACAGAGGTAGCATCTTGACTGGACAATGTACCATGTACAATGTCCCAGGAGCAGGAAATCAAAGAAATCAAGTCGAGTATTGAGAGATATGACACTGTTCCTTCCAGCAACGATCAAGCCTGGTTTTGAAGGCGTCTAATTTCCAAATGGGAATAATGCCAATCGGTCGATTTACGGTAGGCCTATACATTGTTTTATGGCCTAGATCTAATTAATATCTTGACCTTGAGAGGGAGCTATACAACATAAAGAGTTTATTATGTATTATTTCATATCTTTAAACTTGATTTCAAATGCGACAACTGAATATAGGATCGCATATGCTTCCAATATCTTCATTTGAACCAAATTCTTGACCCCATACCAAAAGTTTGTATTACCTTTAAAAGAACTTTAAAGTTGATATTCTAAGACAATCCCAAATATTAAGAAAATTACATCAATAGAACGCTTTTAACCCCCAGAATAACACTAAATGGTGTCCAACTGACAAAAACAAGTTTAGAATGGTGAATTTATGCGAGTAAACTCTATCATAATATCTAAGTCTGAATGGCAGTGATATCCTACATAAATGCTATCCTGTCAGAGCTTAGATTTGTTGTTGTTAATGAGTATATTTGATGGATTTTCTGTTTTCATTTGAATGAAGAATAACGAAGCAACATTTTCCAGTCGCCGATTTCTTGTTATATTCTCATATTCACCTATTTGGTAGAGATTTAAGACGAATTTACTGCTTGGGAAACAAGGTTAAATCATGCACGTATGAATAGGCGGATGCATTATCTTGTCATAAGGTACAGGAGCAGTTTTGTAAAACGAATAGGCCTAGAACTATGATAGTACTTATCATAGATGTGTGTGACTGCCTTAAAAAAGGATACAGTACCAGTTAAACATTTTATGTTGTAAAATATCAAACTTGAACGAGATCATGCAAGCGCGCTTCCTCTAGAATATTTTGACAACGTCTAAGAATAGTGATCGAACGATATTCATCCGCGAGTGATGCGGCTCTTGCACGAACGTTCGTCAAGCAAGCAGAATCGGGAGGTAAGACAAGGCCGCTGCTCTAGGCGCAGCTTGCTTGTGATGGAACGCAGAAAAGCAGAAAATCGTATCTCTCTGCACATGCTTTCTATGGAACATCCGGGTATGTGAATATACTCTTTCCCGGACGTGATGTCATATATACATGTAGTAGACCAGCGCCGTGACTGATTTTCTATGCAAAGAGAGGCGGATATTTTCGACATTTCAATCGCGGATTTCGAGTAGCCAGAATTTGTTTGTGATATACTATGTAATTGAAAAACTTATAAATAACACATGCTTGCCGTAGGTACCAAATTAAGGGACATTTATTTGCTTAGAATATCAGCTTTAAAAGAATATGACTGTCAATATAATCATATATGTTCCATTCTTCAATTTTCACTGTCCTGGCGTAAAGATATGATTGAATAGTTTGAATACGCATTCTGTTGTATTAAAGGGATAAAACCTAGAAGGTGCATCTGATTGATTGTTTCTCGATCATCTTTCCACTTTTTCTTTCCATCTTATCCAGTCCATCATCATGCCTGTCCACAATGGTGAACCTTGGTTGGTGGAATGTCTAGAGTCCGTCTTGACACAGAAATTCAGTGGATCCATACAGCTGTCTGTCTACAATGATGCTAGCAATGTAGGTTTACAAAATACATCTTCCTTGTATTGCTTTGATTCACTTTGGCCATTCGCTCTACCATAATTACGGTATTTGGCCATAGAGGGCTTCACCAGGCACTTCGATTCCCATACAAATACAATGGGTCATCAAGAACTGGAAAGTCCGATAGAAATTATAGTTTCAGAACCAATAACTATAAGTAACAGATTATGATGTTGCCTACATAGATCTCATAAAATAAACAAGGAGTTCATGAAACCTGAAGAATACTCCAGTAAAATAAGGAATTAGTTGACACTGCTGTGCATTCTCTTTCTTCAGGCTTCCCTAGAGAATGCACAGCAGTCCGGAAGTATGGAAGAAAGCCTGAAGAAACCTTGTCTTATTATTATTCACTCTATCAAAGTTTAGTAGCTGTACTGTTATTATTTACTGTAGATGTATGTTTTGAAAATATTGAGAAAAACTGCATTCTTTTCATGAGATAAAGCAATGAAAGTGTTCATTACTTATTTCAGCTTGTTAATCCCCTTTCAGGGCAGGAATTTCTAAGGGATAAATATATGATCATCTTTTTTCATAATTTTGTAATATCTTTTGTTGCTGCCTTGTTCTAGTGTGAACATCCTACAATTAGAAAAACAGTCAGATCTTCAAATATAAATGAATATGTACATAAATTAAGGACATTCCATATGAGATAGAAGTTGAAAATTAATATTTATGTATTTAAATAAAATCTAATCCTTTTTTCAGGACAAATCAGCGACCATTCTCGAAGGGTTCAGATCTAAAATGGAGAAAGCTGGCATCTGTATGTTGATCAATGGACATAATGGCACACCTGTAGGAGGTAAGACTAGTTTGTCCAACAATATTTATATCAGGATTTCGAGCTATCCTAACTGGAAATTAGGGAAAACTTGGACAAGGAATTCCATTTTTTCCAGTCAGGACAAAAGTCTGGAAATAGGGGGGAAAAAAATCACTACAATTTGGATGAATCAGGAAAACATTTCATGCACTTAAAAAGAAAGTAGGCAGTCTCTTAATTTCTTGTCTGTTGTCCAAACAGTGTATGCACTGGAGTATCGGCTTTTTATGTATAAACAATGATCTTTGAATGTTTTGAAGGAAAAAATCAGACAACTTGTTCCTGTAATATGCTGGTAACCTTGTGATTAATCTGAAGGTATCAAACCACAAGTTGATTTTAGGGGAATTTCTCTCAAAATTGTAGGCCTTTTTTTTCACTGTATGCACCTGCACAGCACCAAAACATTACAAAACGACACCTGTTTTTCCACACTGAAATAAAATGAGAAAAAGAAGAAGAACATGAAGAAGAAGAAGAAAAGGAAGAGGAGGTGGGTGAAAATTGAACTGAAAAATGTCTTCTGTATAATATTTTTTTTCCTTTGTTGAGTGGCTAATGATGTAACAAACCATAGGATTCTCAGAAACTGTCAGATGATTATTGACCAGAATGTATTATATTGATGCACAACTATGATTAAACTTACAGCCCAAATTTGAATAATATCAAGGTGAAAATGGGAGAACAGTGCAGATGTAGTAATACTGTAATGCTTTAATTAAGTCTCCGTAAAATATCAGTCTCAGAACCTGCAAACTAGTTTTCAGGATTATATTAATAAATGATTAAAATAAATTTGTAATATTTTCTTTTTCATTTCAAGATTGCTTTATTTTATTTTGTTACAGTTGGTGCAGCTAGAAATCGGGCCATCAAAGCAAGCAGTGGGCAATGTTTATGCTTCCTAGATGCAGTGAGTATATTGGTCAGCAATAGGAACAAAATGCTCTGCAAAATATTAAGTCAAGGACTTCTGTTCCTACCCATTTATTTTGATATTGCTGGAGTGGTGATGAATACGGCATGCAATATCAAATAACGTTTTCCTATACATAGCAATCTGTTATGTAAATATAGATCCTGCGTTGAAACGAATCAACAATGTGCATATTCATGCACCATTTTGAAGAACAGGAAGATATGCCTAAAAGGTATTGCAATTCAGGAATCCCCAATTTTTTTAGGTTCATAAAAAGTGAACAAACTAAACTCGAAGTCAGATTAATGAAACAGCAACAATCACAACAAAATGTTCACGAATATAAAATCATCTCCATGAAAATTTTTTGTGAACAGGCTTACTCATATTAGTATGGTAGGCCTTATTTAGGCAGTACGTTGTGGAGGCATTTTTCTAAAAATATCAACAGCATAATGTTAATATAATAACTAACTTGGATGATTCGCATACAGTACCATCTACATCAGGTAGGGTCAGGGTTGGGGTCCTGACTATTTTTAGAAACGTGCCTCTATAGTAACCGATTAAATAATGCCTACATATTAGTACTGGTAAGCATTGGGGTACTTGGGACACCTGCGAAGCAACTGCAGCCAAATCAAACGTTTCTATCCCCAAAGCCCACCTTGAACATCTGCCTTGGTTTGATGCTCTTCACTGATAGTAATTGACCTCTAATTTTCCTTGTAGGATGATGTCATGGACAACAGAAGAATAGAGATGCAGTATGCTGCAGCTGTCACAAGACCAAATGATGTAAGTGCCTCTTATACTCATCTTGTACCCAAAGCATAATTATCAGGTGGGCTGTATCTAATACAGACCACCTTATAATTTTGTTAAAATTGCCTTTATTATTTATTTATTATTTATTTATCAGGTGGGCTGTATTTAATACAGACCACCTTATAATTTTGTTAAAATTGCCTTTATTATTATTATTTATTTATTATTTATTTATTTTTCTTATTTCGACCCACTTTTTTGTTAGCAAGATAACTTTGAAATGGTTCAATCAAATAACTTGAAATTTGGCACAAATATGTGTAGGCATATATAGATATCAAAATAACGTTTTCAACCTTGACCTTGACTGATTGCGTCATCTAGGCGCCATTTTGTGAATTTTAACTTATGATCATATCTTCATAATGGAAAGTAATTTCTTATTCATATTTATCATGATCAAGGTCAATATTAGTCCGGTCAATTTCAGGTCAAGAAACGCGCGCGTGCGCGTACGTCCGCGCGTCAATGCGCGCGCAAAATTGTTAAATGCTCAAAATCGTCTCAAATTTATTTTGCATACGTTTCAGGTCATTTTAAGCATTTTATAAAAAATCGCGCGTACGAGCATGCGCGCGCGTTTTCGCGCGTAACACCATTAAAAAACATAGAATCGCCATTTTTTTTTCTTTCATGATATTTCTCATATTTTTTCAAGGAATTTGATTTCATGTTTATCTCTTTATGACCATTATTAACAAGATGAGCGTAAATTCAAGATAAATGTCAGTGCGCGCGAGGTCTTTTAATACATAGCATATATGGGCAAAAACATGCCTATACAAAATCCGTTATAGCTCTTTGGAATGCACCGGGATCCTCAATTTTGTTCATATTAAGATAGAGTATGAGTCGGAAATATGATTCCATGTCTCATTTGGCCATTAAGTGTATCGTGACATCATCACAATGGCCTTGGAACTCAAAATACGAATTTGCATATTATGACGTCAGCATATTTATGTAAAATTGATTGTATCTCTGTAAATATTGATCAATTTTCTTCAAAATTTCGATATGTTGTAGCTAAGACAATTCTCTACAAGCGCAGTAATAACCATTTTTCATTTTGATGACGTCATCATAGTGAAAATTTTGATTAAAGGCCTCATGTCAAAAACTTCATAATTTGCGTGTTATGCCTATAGAAGGTGAATTTAGTTCACGTTATGAATCTACATGATATTGTTTTTTAAGAATTTGTAAGCAGTATGTCGCTTATTTTTGCTTTATTTTGTCTCAAATGTTAGTTGACCAGCCCACCTATACTTGTTCCAAACAAGTATTATATGTCTAGTTTATTTTTCTTATTTCGACCCACTTTTTTGTTAGCAAGATAACTTTGAAATGGTTCAATCAAATAACTTGAAATTTGGCACAAATATGTGTAGGCATATATATATATCAAAATAACGTTTTCAACCTTGACCTTGACTGATTACGTCATCTAGGCGCCATTTTGTGAATTTTAACTTAAGATCATATCTGCAAAATGGAAAGTAATTTCTTATTCATATTTTGCAAGATCAAGGTCAATATTAGTCCGGTCAATTTCAGGTCAAGAAACGCGCGCATGCGCGTACGTCCGCGCGTCAATGCGCGCGCAAAATTTTTAAATGCTCAAAATCGTCTCAAATTTATTTTGCATACGTTTCAGGTCATTTTAAGCATTTTATAAAAAATCGCGCGTACGAGCATGCGCGCGCGTTTTCGCGCGTAACACCATTAAAAAACATAGAATCGCCATTTTTTTTTCTTTCATGATAATTCCCATATTTTTTCAAACAATTTTATACTATGTTCATCTCTTTATGACCATTAATTTTAAGATGAGCGTAAATTCAAGATAAATGTCTGTGCGCGCGAGCTCTTATAATACATAGCATATATGGGCAAAAACATGCCTATACAAAATCCATTATAGCTCTTTGGAATGCACCGGGATCCTCAAAATTTTTTCATATTTAGATAGAGTATGAGTTGGAGATATGATTTCATGTCTCATTTGGCCATTAAGTGTATCGTGACATCATCACAATGGCCTTGGAACTCAAAATACGAATTTGCATATTATGACGTCAGCATATTTATGGAAAATTGATTGTATCTCTGTAAATATTGATCAATTTTCTTCAAAATTTCGATATGTTGTAGCTAAGACAATTTTCTACAAGCTCAGTAATAACCATTTTTCATTTTGATGACGTCATCATAGTAAAAATCTCGATTAAAGGCCTTATGTCAAAAGGCCTTCATAATTTGCGTTATCCCTATAGTAGGTGAATTTCGTTCACGTCATGAAACTACATGATATTGTTTTTCAAGAATTTTTAAGCAGTATCTCGCTTATTTTTGCTCTACTTTGTCTCAAATTTAAGTTGACCAGCCCACCTATACTTGTTCCAAACAAGTATTATATGTCTAGTTATTTATTTATTTTTCTTATTTCGACCCACTTTTTTGTTAGCAAGATAACTTTGAAATGGTTCAATCAAATGCTTTGAAATTTGGCACACATATGTATAGGCATATAGAAAAATCAAAATAATCTTTTCAACCTTGACCTTGACAGATGACGTCATCTAGGCGCCATTTTGTAAAAATTAACTCATGATCATAATTTCATAACGGTAAGTTATTTCTCATTCATATTTATCATGATCAAGGTCAATATCAGTCCGGTCAATTTCAGGTCAAAAAACGCGCGCGTGCGTTTACGTCCGCGCGTCAATGCGCGCGCAAAATTTTTAAATGCTCAAAATCGTCTCAAATTTTTTTTTCCTACGTTTCAGGTCATTTTAAGCATTTTATAAAAAATCGCGCGTACGAGCATGCGCGCGCGTTTTCGCGCGTAACACCATTAAAAAACATAGAGTCGCCATTTTTTTTTCTTTCATGATATTTCTCATATTTTTTCAAGGAATTTGATTCCATGTTTATCTCTTTATGACCATAATTAACGAGATGAGCGTAAATTCAAGATAAATGTCAGTGCGCGCGAGGTCTTTTAATACATAGCATATATGGGCAAAAACATGCCTATACAAAATCCGTTATAGCTCTTTGGAATGCACCGGGATCCTCAATTTTTTTTCATATTAAGATAGAGTATGAGTCGGAAATATGATTCCATGTCTCATTTGGCCATTAAGTGTATCGTGACATCATCACAATGGCCTTGGAACTCAAAATACGAATTTGCATATTATGACGTCAGCATATTTATGTAAAATTGATTGTATCTCTGTAAATATTGATCAAATTTCTTCAAAATGTCGATATGTTGTAGCTAAGACAATTCTCTACAAGCGCAGTAATAACCATTTTTCATTTTGATGACGTCATCATAGTGAAAATTTTGATTAAAGGCCTCGTGTCAAAAACTTCATAATTTGCGTGTTATGCCTATAGAAGGTGAATTTAGTTCACGTTATGAATCTACATGATATTGTCTTTTAAGAATTTGTAAGCAGTATATCGCTTATTTTTGCTCTATTTTGTCTCAAATGTTAGTTGACCAGCCCACCTATACTTGTTCCAAACAAGTATTATATGTCTAGTTTTTCTTATTTCGACCCACTTTTTTGTTAGCAAGATAACTTTGAAATGGTTCAATCAAATAACTTGAAATTTAGCACACATATGTATAGGCATATAAATAAATCAAAATAACGTTTTCAACCTTGACCTTGACTGATTACGTCATCTAGGCGCCATTTTGTGAAATTTTCTGAAAATTTTCTCATGATCATATTTTCATAACGGTAAGTTATTTCTCATTCATATTTATCATGATCAAGGTCAATATCAGTCCGGTCAATTTCATGTCAAAAAGCGCGCGCGTGCGCGTACGTCCGCGCGTCAGTGCGCGCGCAAAAATTTAAAATGCTCAAAATCGTCTCAAATTTTGTTTGCATACGTTTCAGGTCATTTTAAGCATTTTATAAAAAATCGCGCGTACGAGCATGCGCGCGCGTTTTCGCGCGTAACAACATTACAAAACATAGAATCGCCATTTTTTTTTCTTTCATGATATTTCTCATATTTTTTCGAGGAATTTGATACCATGTTTATCTCTTTATGACCATTAATAACAAGATGAGCGTCAATTCAAGATAAACGTCTGTGCGCGCGAGCTCTTTTAATACATAGCATATATGGGCAAAAACATGCCTATACAAAATCCATTATAGCTCTTTGGAATGAGCCGTGACCTTCAATTTGTTTTCATATTTAGATAGAGTATGAGTCGGAGAAATGATTCCATGTCTCATTTGGCCATTAAGTGTATCGTGACATCATCATAATGGCCTTGGAACTCAAAATACGAATTTGCATATAATGACGTCAGCATATTTTTGGAAAATTGATTGCATCTCTGTAAATATTGATCGATTTTCTTCCAAATTTCGATATGTTGTAGCAAAGACAATTCTCTACAAGCTCAGTCATCACCATTTTTTATTTTGATCACGACATCATAGTGAAATTTACGATGAAAGGCACATATCAGAAATTTCTTAAATTGCGTGTTATTCCTATGGAACGTGAATTTCGTTCACATCATTAATCTACATGACATTGTTTTTTAGCAGTATCTCGCTTATTTTTGCTCTATTTTGTCTCAAATTTTAGTTAACCAGCCCACCTATACTTGTTCCAAACAAGTATTATGTCTAGTTTATTTTTCTTATTTCGACCCACTTTTTTGTTAGCAAGATAACTTTGAAATGGTTCAATCAAATGCTTTGAAATTTGACACACATATGTAAAGGCATATAAATAAATCAAAATAACGTTTTCAACCTTGACCTTGACTGATGACGTCATCTAGGCGCCATTTTGTGAAAATCAACTCATGATCATATCTTCATAACCAAAAGTCAATTCTCATTCATATTTATCATGATCAAGGTCAATATCCGTCCGGTCAATTTCAGGTCGAAAAACGCGCGCGAGCGCGTACGTCCGCGCGTAAGTGCGCGCGCAAATTTTTTAAATGCTCAAAATCGTCTCAAATTTATTTTGCATACGTTTCAGGTAATTTTAAGCATTTTATAAAAAATCGCGCACACGCACATGCGCGCGCGTTTTTGCGCGTAAAACCATTACAAAACATAGAATCGCCATTTTTTTTTCTATCATGATATTTCTCATATTTTTTCAAGGAATTTGATACCATTTTTATCTCTTTATGACCATTAATAACAAGATGAGCGTCCATTCAAGATAAACGTCCGTGCGCGCGAGCTCCTTTAATACATAGCATTTATAGGCAAAAACATGCCTATACAAAATCCATTATGGCTCTTTGAAATGAACCGTGACCTTCAATTTGTTTTCATATTTGGATAGAGTATGAGTCGGAGATATGATTCCATGATCGAAGGCCTCATGTAAAAAATGACATAATTTGCATGTTATGCCTATAGAAGGTGATTTTAATTCACGTTATGAATCTACATGATATTGTTTTTTAAGAATTTGTAAGCAGTATGTCACTTATTTTTGCTCTATTTTGTCTCGTATTTTAGTTGACCAGCCCACCTATACTTGTTCCAAACAAGTATTATATGTCTAGTTCTTTTTTGCTTAATTCAAAGCTAAGAATAGGATGTCTATTGATATTCATTTGTCTACTTTTTGTAAATTTTAATTTGATTTACCATTGAAATTTGTATTGATGTGTATTTGTCTATATTTTGTACATTTCAATTTGATCTGCTTGTAGAAAGTTTCAAGAAACCAATAGTAAAATGAAATCAAATGGTCAGTGGGTTATTTCTTTTCAGAAATGAGATATTTCTAGATTAATATTAAACAGGAGATAAAATGTCATTAAATGTGCCTTAACCATATGTTTTCTTTTTTATTTCAAAATTATTGAAGTTTTAGCTTGAAATTACTTAAACTTCTTGAAAAAAGAGTGTTTATATAGATTGAGCCTCAAAAGATAATTGTATACTGTGTGAAAAGGGAAATGTGCATCTTTTGAGATTTCTTGTTTTCTAAATGGGTTTAGTAAATGCCTTAGGGGAACCCACAATTAGTTTTCTGAACAGGCCAAATTACATCAAATACAATTTCACCTAAAACAAATACATGATGATTAAATGATTATCTCTTGGCTTATTTATTCCTCTATTTTCAGATTGTTGGTTGTCAGTTTAGACGTCTTCCCGAGGACTCTACTCCGCGATTCGCAGATTGGTGCAATAGACTCAAACAAGAGCAGCTGTATACACAGGTATATTTCAATATTAAGTTTTTTGAATATTGTTATTATCTACGTCATGTTGAATTTTATCAGTGCTAATTTTGAAATTGTTATGCTTTCGTTATTTTCAGTAATGATATGATTGTAGAGCCTTTCGGTAGAACATTATTGGTAATAATGAGACTATCCTGGATAATCGAGACATACTCTTGTTGTTGTTATTATTATTCTTAATATTATTTTTTTATAATTATTAGCTTTATCATCAATATTATTATCGTTGTTGTTGTTATTGTTATCAATATTGTAATCTTTATCAGGCCTACACATCACATGGTCCAACAGTTGCTATGCCAACATGGTTCTGCTCAAGAGAAGTCTATGAAAACGTGGGGAAATTTGATGAGAGTGGAAAGGTCAGTCTCTCAATATTTTGTGCAAATATAATTCCTTACTTCAAACTTTGACCAAACCCTAACACTAACCCTAATTCAAAACTTGCAACCCTTAGCGTAACCCTGTACTTTCCACGAAATAAAGCCCAAATTAATTGTCACTAGAGCAAATGATGGGCTTCTAGAAGTGATTATCAAGTCAAAATAAATTAAACTTGAGTGATCAAAACTTTTTTTTGAAGGGGTTATATCTGTAGTTTTTAACTCCAGATTACCTTTGATAATCCAGCATTCCCATATTTTCTGGTCATTGTTTTAATAGTTGACTTGTCATTTAAATTTATAATTTCACCAAACATGGAAATACATGAACAGAAATAAATGAGTAAGTGGTCTTTTTGTGAACAGGGTACACCAGAAGACCTGATCTTCTTCAAGGCACACTTGAAAGGTGGAGGGACACTCTACAGAGTTGACGAAGTCCTGATGATGTACAGGTATCACCCAGGGGCAGCTACTCACTCCATTCACAGGTTAGACTTACTGAATGAAGGAATGAACATTAAATGGGTGGATTAATGACAAAATTGATTCTACCGAGTTGATGAAGTCGTGAGGATATGTACAGGTATCACCCAGGAACAACCACTCACTCTGTTCACAGGTTAGAATTACCATGAATGGATGAAGGAATAGAGGGATGGATGAATGATTAATTGAATGAATGAATAAATGAATGAATTTATTAAATAAATAAGCAAAGGAGAAATATGTGACTGAATAAATGAATTCTACCAATGTGATGAAGAGCTAATAATGTACATGTAGAGATATCACCAAGGAACAACAGTACACATTATATTCACAATCCTTTCCCTGGCTTTGAACATACTCCTTTGTTTGTACAGAGATACAATCTGGGAGATCCAGGTTTCCTCACTGGAGGAGCAGGTTCTGTGTGGCTGGAAGCGGTTTACCATCTGGAATGCTGGCAAGCAGGGTAGAAGGCTCTATAGATCACTCAAGGATGAGAATAAACACAAGGTATACTTACCCTCTCCCCTCCCCGCCCCTCATTCAGACTAGATTTTTTTTTGTATAGGTACTGTATATGAAAATCGTATGTACAGCTTAGATTGTCTCTCATCTGAAGGTCCTACAACCAAACACATTTCAATCTATAGATCACTCAAGGATGAGAATAAAAACAAGGTATACTTGCCCCCTCCTCTCATTGAGACTAGAATTTTTCTGGTATAAGTACTGTATATGAAAATCATATGTATAGCTTAGATTGTCTCCCAGTTGAACGTCCTAAAACCACACAGTGTATAATAAACAAAGGTTTTAGCACTGTCTCAATGGAAACTTCATGAAGGATAAGGCTGACAGTGTCCATTACCCTTGTGAACGTTTTTTCAAATGTAACCGTATAATAACTGGGTACCTGTGAAATTCCTTCTAGCAGACATTATTACATATTTCATGTAAAAGCATTTCCCCTTATTTTATCCTACAAGACATTCCTTGCTTTTCCCAAGCTTTGATATTAAATGAATGTGTTTGTATTGATCTTTTTCTTTTATTGATATTGCAGGTGATTGCATTCTGTGATGTTGATGCAAAGAAGATTGAGAAAGGAGTTTATATCTATGAAGAAAGCAAGGTGAGAAATTGTCTCATTAATAATAATGTAGATTGGCATGGTAAAAAGAAGCATACATGTGTATTGATTATGACAAGTTTGAAGTAATTTCTAAGTATTCCACATAGAGCAGAGTCATTTTAACAAATTTAGAAACATAATTGCTACTTATTTTATATAAAACAGCATGAATTATAATAAGATTACATTGCAGCAGCATGTCCAATATCATCAACTGTTGTTTTCCTTTTCCCTCGCATTGTGTATATACTCTTTTACCCATTTTATTTCTTGATTATTCTCATTTTAATCATCATTTTCTTGATTATTTCTATTTTCATTATCGTCTGCTTTCATCTGCAGAAATTACCAAGACCCAGGGTTCCTATTGTTCACTTCACTGATGCAACTCCACCTTTCATCATATGCATTAAACAGGTATAACATTTGTTACTTTGTGAAAATGAATTTTCTCCAAATTTACGAAAGTGATACTTATAGACTGCCTTCTTCCACATTATTCACCACCAGGGATCCAAAAGGTCTTCTACAAAAGACTTTTAAAGAATTTCAAAGAATTTCCAAACACAATCATGGCAACTGTCAGTAAAAGATAACTTTGCATACATTGTTCCAAGTGCAACCAAACTGGAGTCAGGGATGCTCTTTAGGAACATTCATATAATTCAAAGGTGGGCGAGACACAATCTGGCAATTACCTTGTTTATAGTTGATGTTTCATTTGACAATTATGAAGTTGTGAATAAAGAATATATTTGTATTTTTTGTTTAAAGGCCCACTGCACTACTTGTAGCTACTTGCGCCCTCTATATAACAAACAATGCCTAATCGGTGACCATTGGTCCCCCATGATCCTCTTTTTCTTATGTTAACTGAGAGCTGAGTTGATGAGATAACCACCTGTCCAGTGACCTTGCAGGGCAGTCTAATCCCTCCTGTAAACTACGGCAGATAAGCTTTAATGCATTTACATGTATATTTGTAAAAGAGCAAACAAAATATAATGAATCAGTAAGAGCCAGAGCATTTGCCATTTGCAAGACTCTAAAATAACCTCAAAATGCATTTGGGAGACTCTATAAAATTTGCTTTGTTCTCCGTCCTTCTGAATTCTAAGGTACTGTCAAGTTCTTGGTGGTGCCATGACAAACTACATTTCACATTCTTAATCACAATCTTTCTAGATCTTTACAATATTACTTGACTTATGGAAATAATTGTCGTCCAAACTTAAAACATCATATTGAATTTTCTCATTACTGTTTAATAAACTTGCATCTACTTCACCTGGCCTTGGCTTTTACCGACGCCCCCTTCTTCCTTTTGCCTTCATCCTGCTGTAGGACCTAACAGAAGGTGGCTTTGAGAAGAACCTGTCATCACTGAATCTTCAAGAGGGCAAAGACTACTACTTCTGCAGCTGATAGATTTGGTACCAGTTCCTTTTGTTGACCCAAAATTCATCAGTACTATCTTTAAACAAGGGTATGCTTTCTTGCCTTTTTAATGTGTATAATTTGACTAAGTAGAGGTTTACGGTAGAAGTTATGGTGTACAAGAACTCTTCATTAAGGAGAAGTGTTTGATTTGATTACACTGTCCCTAACAGAAGGTTGATCGTTTGGACCAGTCTTTTTTCAGGCAAAGGTCATACTAGATTTCCTTCAATCCCAAAAATCTTTGTCAATCTTGTTCGAGTGGAGCACATGGCAAAAAATAGTTCGACTTACCGGTATACAAAATTCGACTTAGGAAGTGTAAATAACACATGTTTTGTATAGATTGGTAAACAAAATTGATTACGGTAAATTTGCTTTGAATGCAGAATTGGGGATCGAATGAGGATGGACGAACTATATGTGTGCCTGGGGCTGAGACTGAGAGGATTTGTTAGACAATATACTGACAAATTTGAATTGGAATGAAATGCACAGTCTGAGATAAATATTCGCTTTTTAAAAGTCACTTTTATTTGGAATATAAAGGGTTTACAACATTGATTTGAACACAGATTTACAATGTAATTGAATTGTACACTGGAGGCTCAGTATTACATTTCTCATGGAAAATCTTTTTCATAAATACATATGAAGGTCTCTTCAAGGTTCCGTCACTAGTACTCCAATAAAATGTATTTATATTTGAAATGGATTATTTATACAAAGTTAGTGTAAAGTAAATATGTCCATTTATCTTATTCTTTGTCACTCTGTTTTCCTATTGCAAGATCAGAGAAATTCATTTGTTCATGATGGTGTGTTGTTATTTTATTTATTCATGTGTGATTTATTTATTGAGACTATCCCACATATTTTCATGAAAGAGCGTACGATAGTTTCCAACAAATTTTTAGTAGCTGTGCAGCAGTGTGCACAAAACTAAATGTGCTTAAACTTTGTGTGGGCTAAAACATGCATAGCACTGCATATTTATGCATTTAGGGGTAAATTACGCTTATTTTCTTGGTGCGCGGTATAGTAAGCCTACTAAAGTTTGGAATAATGTGCCATAGATAATGACAGGAAGTAAACTTTTCATATCAAATATCAAATACCTAGGATTTAAGTGTATAAAACTAATGATGCGTGCTTCCATTCATTCATTCATTAAACAGACTATTAACTCTCATTGAGGCTGTATTTACATCTATCATACTCAGCCTGATGTTTTTGTACAACAAATGCACACATCCTCAACTCAAGTGTGGATAGATTGTATAATGAACTCATGGGCATGCATCATTTATTTAATATCCAACAAATGACAAGGATTCGAGGTTGTGAACTGCACTGAACATGTATGTAATGAGCATTATTTTATATTTTAGAATACGTTGTATCCCTGTTATCATTCATCTGCACACTGTTATATTGCACGGTTGGACGCCAGAATAAATTATTACTACAAAAATGAATACAAAAATAATGAAATTTCGTGCTTTATCTTTCATAAGAATAATGCTTTAACATTCATTCACTAAATGCCACTCATATCAGCAAAATATGCAATATATACATTACAATTGATCACAAAGTTTACAATTCATTGATTTATTTTTGTGTGTCATATCTCTCTCTCTCTCTCTTAAATTTGTAATTTAATTTTCATTCTCCCTTGTGACTATTCTGCTTTGATTTCTTTTACTAATTTTTTTTTGTAATCTATATTCAATCATCCTTTTTCCTTGAAAATGCTGGCAATGTATTCTACCTCCACTTCACTCTTCTATCTCTTATCTTTTCAAATTCCTTCTCACTTTCTCAACCTTTCTTACCCTCCCTCTCGCTCTCTCTCTCCCTTTTTCTTTGTCCCTCTCTCTCTCCCTCTCTCTCTCCCTCTCTCTCTCCCTCTCTCTCTCTTTCTGTTTTATATCCAGTACACATCACATCATAACAAATGACCTTTGAATCATATGTTTGTCACAAACACATACACACACACTCCCACAATACATTTTCTCACATATATCACCTCCAACATACATGTAGTAATATATATATAAATTTTTTGTATTGCACCTTGAAGAAAGCGTGAAAGAGAGACAGATCATGTCACGGTTATCTTATTCCTTGCGGGGGCAGCAGTCATGTTCATGAGCGCTACGGCGTGACAGGATGCCCCCTGGTGGGACGGACCAATGATGAACTTGAGAAAGTAGGCAGTGATAGCACCAAGGGTGAGGCCAACGTTGTAGGACACCGTCATGACATTACCTGGAGAGAGGAATAAAGAGGGACGAAAATGAGATGAGAGAGGGAGAGTGAGACACAATAAGATGAACAAATAGAGAGAGGGAGGGGGTAGGGAGAGAGTGAGAGGGAAAAAGGAAAGAAGGTGCAAGAGGGGAAGGCGCAATGAGAGAATGATAGTGGGACAGAAATATGTATATATGTATTTATAGATTGACGTTCTAAATATAATGCATTCATCAGAAGACATTGTGCATGCATGGTTCTATAACCCGATAACTGTAAGGGAAGAAAGTCATTGATCCTTACCTGCTAGTTCTTTCTTCTCCTCCGGGACCAAGCCCGGGGCCAGAATCATAGGGATGCTGCCGAAGTATCCATTGGAGATCCCGAGGATGGCAGAGAGAGCGATGGGCCAGAATGGGTGGGATAGTAGAGGATGAGTCCTAGGTGCCACACAGATTAGAAGGAGTGGGACCAGGAGTATTCTGGAGGCGGAGGCCAACATCAGACGACTGGTATTCCATTCGTAGGGATACGCTGCCAAGAGCTGTACAGTGATTTAGAAAGGAGAATTAAAATACTGTGCAGAGATTGAATAGAATAAGAAAAGATTTGCAAAGTGATTGTATCTATGTGACATAAAAACCGGAGTGTTGGCTCAGTCAGTAGAGCGTCCGCCTCACAACCGGGAGGTCGTGGGTTTGAACCCCGGCCGCGTCATACCTAAAGATGTTAAAAGGTGGGAGTTGTTGCTACCTTGTTTGGCGTTCAACAATAAGGGATTGAGCAACGCGATCTGGCGCTGCTCAGTGGCTGCCGGACTCACGATCAATTAGGCAAAAAGAATTTCCGTTTCGGTTTAATAAAATTTGGAGTGGACTATTAGGCTATTATTATTATTATTATCAGCGATAAAAAAAGATTTTTCTTTCTCAAAACTGGAATCCCAAAAGGACTATTCAATACCTCCAATGCCACATTGCCTGCTTCAGAAATTTATTCCTTTTTCATGTGACCTTATTTTCATGTGACCTTATTTTGACAATTGTAATATTTCTAGGTAACATGCATGGAATATGGGATAAAGTCTGGTTTGCTCAATCAAATATAATACTAGGGACTAACAATCAATGATAGACTCGATCATCTTGAAACAGAAATGAAAGATAAAGATTTACTCCGATACATAATTAAAATCTTTAAAAATTTTATAAATCTATATGCTCTTGAGTTTATTTTGCTGTTTTTTTTTTCATTCTGTTGAAACAAATGTGGGTTGATATTGTCTTGATAAAGGTTATGGACTTTTAAAAATGGATGTGCTAGATCACTTTATTCGGGAGTATTTTTCGGTAAGTACAGAACAATAGAATCCTACAGTCAAAAATACAGTTCCAAGTAGCATTATGGTCCTTTTAGTTTAAATTTATGCAATTTAAGATCCTTCTTGCTCAAATGATTGGACTTTAAAGTCCCCTTCTCAAAACTTCAGACAAAATGACCCCCAAGAATATTAGATTTGATAACCCTGGAAACCATAACTAGAAACCAGTATGTCTTTTGGCAAGCATTTATCTACATTTGCCACACTCCACCCAGGTGAGGTAAATGGGTACCCGGGAGGAAGAAATTTCTTGAATGTTTGACCACCTTTTCATGGTAGCTTGGCTCAAGCTGGGGTAGCAATTTAATTGCAAGGCCGTCAGGGGGAACAGTCTTAATACTGATGAGGCTACCCTGGGTAAAGAAGACATATCATTATTAATTGAACAGACAACAGACATTAAATGAAAATAAATATGAGCCTCAAACCTTTCCGCACAAATCAGTAAAATTGAAAACGGCCATGAGGATAATGGGCATCCACTCGTGAAGCTTGCAGTTGACCACCTCAGATTCGATCCCCGGGAACAGGCATAGGGTGATGTAATAGGTCACCGCAATGGATACCATGTATGGCCAGATGTGTCGTGACAGGTTCACCCGCAAATGGAAACCACCTGAATAGGATACAAAAATGAAGCAAATTTTTCGAACTCCTCAAAAAACTATAGTGATATTATATATTGTCAAAGTGGAAGCTATTTTAGATTCATTTTGTGCTAATTCATATGTACACCAGAAAATGTGAAAGTGTCATATCCATGTTAATGTCTCATGACCTTTGTAAAGAATGTTAAAACTTTTGTAAAGGTCCTATAGAAAATACTTATGATTTTCATGCACGCGAAAGGGATGAACAGAGTGCGAGAAATAGAGAGATGAAGGTATAAGCAGAGAAAGATATAGACCGGTAGTGGTAAAATTGCGGTTCAAGGATTTTGGGTGCAAAATTTCCATTCAATATTGTTTAAATATTGCCTTCAGAGGTTTAGATGGCAATACTTCAACCTAAATTTGCAAAAAAGCAGAAATATATGCCCAAATGTTCAATGTTGAAGTGCATATGCGATATCTATCCAGGCTGGATCGATATTATAATTTACCAAATATATCAATTAGTAGGCGGTTTCCGGCAAAATTTGTATCATCACGTGTTAGTCAAAACATTCACATGATTCGTAATAAGAGCTTCATTTCATTTTTCGATAGGGGGGGCGTTTCCAAAACTGGTCTATACCTTTAAAATGATTAGTCTTGATTTTTTTTTTTTTTTAAAGCCCACCAAAATGAATTGGTTGCTACCGTGGCTCGTTTTAAGGGAAGTACTTGTGATGATTTCCCCCATTAAATATGTTGGTTTCAGTAAAAACTCAAGTCATACCAAGACCAAAATAAGACCGACAACAGACCACACAAAAACCTATATTTTCCCTATGGCTAAGAGTTGGTCAGGTCGGAATTGTTCTGCAATCGGTTTGTGGTGTCACTGAGGTATAATATACAACACTTGTTGGCCTTTTGATACTCACCAACAATTGAATGCCAACAGGATATTAATGTCATTGGTTGACGAGCTTTCCTCTGTCTTTCTGTAGTCTGAGAATTTGATCTCGCTTCCTCCATCGATTGAGGTGTTTCATCGCTTTGGAGATTGACATCATCAACATTCACTGCTGTTCCACTTCCAGATACCTGTTAATCAAGGGAGAATGGGAGAAGAGTTATGTAATAACAACACTAAAGATCCATGTATATATTCCACTTTTATGATTTGCTTACGGAAGTATTGATATGAAATTGAGTTTAAAGTTAGTTGTCTCCCAACATGTATGGTGAATACCAACTTCATTGAAAACCCCTACTTAAACCCCACGTTTATGGCATCCAAATATTTGTGTATGGAGTTGGTCATTTGAAAATGATGAGAAGAAACAATGTTAACTAGCTTTATAACCCAGATGAACACCTGATTTTACTCTTAAAGAGAAGGAAATGATTACCAAAACTGCAACAGAGTCACTTAGAGATCAGAATAGTCTCCTCACATCTATATGTCACGGTGCAAAATGTCCGACATTTTACACGAAGTTTATTAAAGTTTTTATACAAGAAAATCTACAAAACATCCACAAGAAGTGAGACAAATTATTAAGAGACAAAAACTTCCAGAAAATCACCTCTGTGCTGAGTTGTAAGCTCCTCTCGTCCTCTCCCAGCCCTGCGTTCTGGCATGCCGTGGTGTAATGTCGAACAAGCTGAGTCCGTCTGGCCGCCTGATGGATCATCAGACATAGCAACAAGGTGATGCCAGACATGATGAAGAATATGAGGGTGTTCACCTTCTCGTTCGGTACCAGGAGTTTGGTGATGATGCGATTGAGGGATGTCAGAACACCTGCAGTACCTACATTACGTTTTAAAAACATATCATCAAGCTAAAATGAACACTTTAAGCATAATTTACGTATCTTGTAAGTTGTAAGGGACCTTGGGAGTAAAACGCAACTCCAAGGCGATTGGTTGAAAGTCAAGTTACGTTTTAGTAATGGAGTAGTTTAATATTTAACACATCTTTTCATGCAAGAAGCCCTATCACCATCTGGGTAACCCAATAAACTGTCATATAATATTGTCAATTCCTATAATTATATAGTTCTAAAATCCCAATTCCCTTTTCCGAATTATGTCATTTTCCAATCTGTATTAATGGAGGAAGCACTAGCTACCGGTAGTCTTTTTCAATGGATGAAGAGCGACTGCATGAGCGCAGCGACCCTTGGTGGTATGGAGTGACTTGTGTAACCTTTTCGTGTTATGTTCACCCTCTCCTTTTCCCCTTTCTTCTCTCTTTATACTTGTTTTGTCCTCGATTTAGGGTCCCCCTTTTCACCCTCCTTACCGTATAACAATTCTTTCTTTTAGAGCCAAAGGTAGAAATCAAGGTTTAAGTTTGTTTCATAAAAATATCAAAAACACGAAACGGAAAATGGGATGTTACCTCCACCTCAATCACAGTTTTCTGTTTGATGTACAATGTTTATCTTTTTTCCGAACTACAAAATCGGTCGATCTAGGAATCTGCCAGAAAGAGAGGCAGAATTTATTAAAACTGAATAAAATAAAATATGCCCACTTACTTTCCCCTACCATGACAGCTTGTGTGAACTTCTTTGGAAGCATTCCGGCGTAACCATAGAAACTGGATTGTTGAACTGAAACGAAAATATAATCAGTCATCGTCTCTGTAGTTCATCGTTCTTAGAAATAAAACATTATAATGATAAATTAAAAGGATAATGCATTTATATAACGCAGAAACTTCGTATGTAAATTCTACTGCGCGCTGCAAGAGCTCCTGAATGATGTGCTTTAAAAATACTTTGGACAGTTAAACAAAAAGATGTGCTTTTACTTTTTATTTAAAAGTATTTAACGATGGTGATTTCGTAAATTCTACAGCGGTGGGTTATTCCACAGTTTGGAACGATGCATGGATGCTCGACCTCCTGATGTTATCAATGTTTGTATTATTATTATTACGGGGTTTCCAGTGGCGTAGAATTTTTGGGAACTGCGCTGTTTGCGGGTATGTTTGTGAGATTTGAGTTTCCAGAATTCGACAATATGACCCCAGAATATAACTAGAGGAAATACTTTGATGGAGAACCTACAATGATTGCCGATTTTACAAAGCTCCTTTAGCAAACTAATTATTTGCCAACGAAATACCAACGCCATGAAGCGGGGTAGCTTAGAAAAGTCGGGGTATAGTAATTATACCTAGGACGATCTGTAATGGATAATTTGCGGAAGATTTGCGAAGTATACAATATTACTGTAATTGAGTAAATTTTGTCTGAAAGTCGGCGAGTTAAACCTAATGTCCACACTAGATGTTGTCTGAGATCAACATGTTCGTTGGCATTTCGTTACATTACTTAATTAAATGTTGTATCATATAATACCATTAATTTGGGAGAGCTGATAGTGATACAGACGTGCTTCCTTCCTATGTTGAAATACAACCGATGACGACGCGGCTGGGTGGAAGAGGGGATAGGCCAACGTTCAACGACGTGTTATATTCAATAATTTGCCAATAAAATGCCTCACTGAAATTATGCTCATGATTACTGTACTATATACTGAAATACTTATGATTTTTTTTTTAAACTTCCACCAAGCATTGTATTCTAATGTATTGAAATTTTGTCTTGGATACAACAGAGTAGGACAAAATAGCATATACGTGATGGGAACAGCAAAACTATGTTACTTTCATTCTGATTTTCTTTTATTTTTCTGCTGCAAAATTATAAGTTCAAGATAAACAGAATTAGATGCATTTTTAGACTCACTGATAATGGATGTAAGCAGTAAGAACAGTTGAAGATCTAGACTCATTATTTGTCATATACTTAGGCATGATTTTTGTATACATTTATGTATATCTTTGTCTACTGTGTATCCATCTACTTCTTAACAGCTATCCAGTGGGTCTGATAGTCAAAATACCAATCAAAATGAAATATTAAAGAATGCTATAATGGCATAAACCGACTCAGATATAGTTATTATTTTGTCAAACTAACTTTCACTTGACAAACTAACTTTCACTTGACACTTTCAGGTATGTGTGTATTTTGTATTGAAGTCCCCGGGGAGGACATTTCCTTTGACTGACGCATGCAGGCAATCATGAATCATGCCTCAGTCACACCAACGAGATCGATACCCGACCGACAACAGACCGGACACAATATTAAATTACCCAATCAGTATCGGTGGGTTTGGATTCTGTTCGGGGGGTGTGACTGAGGTATCAACTTCCCAAACTCATAGTTGCCCTTGACTTACTTGTGCAACCGAATGACGTCACAGCGACCGCAAGCAGTGTGACGACATATCCGAACTGCTTGGGTAGACTCGAATCCAGCCCCACCACGAGGAATGAGGCCAGAAGAAGTGCCGACAACGCCATGATCTGACCCAACAGGATCCTTCTTTGCAGCGAGATCTTGACCACTAATGCGTTGTTGAGCACGACGGCGGCGAAGCCGACGAGCAGGTAGACGAGGCTCATGTCGAAGACGATGGTGGTGCCAGGGAAATGACCGTGGAAGAAGTCGACGGCGGTGACGAAGCTGTTGTAGGGTAGAAGGAACCCCGTCCCGGCGAGGAGCAATGAGATGTAGACGCAGTTGTAGGGATCTTCTGGTCGTCGAACTCGAATAGGATGATGGTCGATGATGTCGGGAGAATCGGACATCGCTCCGGTGTCTTCGGCATTGCAGTTGACGTCGCTCCAACCCTCTGGCTCGGTCATAGTACTAGGGCTTCGTTTTTCCACCATTGTTTTAAATGTTACATGTATCCAATTGCTAGAGAAGATTATATCTTACAGCATGGTTAATGAATTGGGTAGTCATCTCAAAACCTAGGTGACAAAGAGACGAAATTAAAAGGAAAATAATTACAACATTTTGACAAAAAGGAAAGCCTAAAACGAAGAGAGGCATGATCGTAAAGTCAAATCACGGTATTTTAAAAAGTAAGACAGAAAACAAAATAAAGATGAAGGATACAAGATAATAACATAAGTTCACTTTCGAACATAAACAAAATCCATAATGTAAACAATAAGTCCTTTTATGGAAGAATAACAAAGTGAACAGAAATTTACTTCTATCTTACGAAATACGAAATACTTCGGCCCATATCTACCTCCAAAACTGTTGTTTGATGTATTCTTTCTCGTTATGAGAATAAAGTAGGATCTAACAAAAGAAAAACAATACCACTCCCCATGCTCGCACAAAAAACTTCAGCGTCCATCTGTATAGTCAATGTAACAAGTGTTTTTATGGTGACGTATCTCGCAAGGAAAACAAACAGGGAAATAATGCAAATTGCGAACAAGCTGACGCACACAGCAAACAGAATCAAGTGTCGGAGAAGACTTAATGAGATATGTTCCCAATTCTTTACTGATGGGGTACGCTTCGTACTAATTTCATTAGACCAGTAACAGGAAATGAGGATCGCCTTATTAACATTTGATTGGTTTCGGTGTATAGAGTATAATGTTCGGGAGGTGGGTTATTATGAAACACTGGAGTATATGGAATGGGAGAGCGCTAAGTGACCCCCCCCCCCCCCCCGACAGATTTCAAAACAAAAACAACTATTCGACTGTTAGGTGAATTGCGTATCTATACCCCAGTGAAAGCCTCTATTTCTAAATCAATTTACTTATTGAAATTAAAGCGAAGAGAAAAAAAGAGGAGAGCCTGGGAGACAGTGGGAGAAACATAGATGGAGAGGGAGAGGGAGAAAGAGGAAGAGGGAGAGAGACAGACATGTAGACAAACAAAATTCAAATCATCAATAAACGTCAAGCCCATTCCAACTCGGAGATGAACAAGTTGATTAAAAGAAATAGCAAGACAAAAATGAGAGAGTTATGCACAGAACAAAACGAGGCAGTCGTGCCAAAATTAACTTTCTAAACATTTAATGTTCTCACAAAATTTGTTTCGAAACAGATGTACTATTCAAGAAATAGGCCTATTTTGTTCGTGATGATGCATGTCTACTGGGACAAATTTGTCAAAAGTTAGATAGTGACGATATCTTATCGTTTTGTAAAATATTTTAAATTGTACAACCCGGGGTCAACATTTCCCTCATCCTCTCTCTCCCTCCCTTTCCCCATTCTCATTCTCTCTTTCACATAGCCTACATCTCAATTTCCATGCTTCCTCCTCTCTTCTCTTTCTTTCTCCCCCCCCCCCCTCTTTCTCTCTCTTCTTCAGCTTGCCAAATGCCGAATTCTAAATATTTGTATTGATTTGAGTCACAGGGATAGCTAGAGAAATTTTCAAACACAAGATGCGATTTGCTCACCCATTCTTACTACGTTAGGTTATACTCTGGAAAACAGCTATGATCATGATGATGATGATGATGATTCAAAACATGTCATATTTCTGTGTTTTTTGTAAACATTGAAAGGAGCAGGTTCCTCCAAAGAAGTCAGTATTTTCACCTTTCAGGCATGATTTTGAAGTGTTCTAGACTGTCAATCTCATGAAGAGAGGAAGGGAGTGATCAAGTTCCACACAAATAATGAGGGGCAGTGGATGTAACTGCACGGTATCTGTGTGTTTTGTTTTTGTTTTTGATGAACGTCTGTTACTAACAGACGTTCATCAAATCAGATTTTATTTTGTTTAATGCAGTCGAAAGACTGACGCGATTCGGGATCGAACCTTAACCCTGAGAGGGCCCACCAATAAACCACCTCACATCCGCTTGGAAGGCTTGGCTTTTCTTTAAGGTGCTCCTTTTTTCCATGTCATCGGATATCGTCGGACCTTACCAGGTTTATCAGATTAAATTAAATGAATTCTTTTTTCTCGTACCCTCCTACATCCCTCTTACGGACTTCCTTTGTTTTGTTTTGTTTATTTATATATGAGTGTGTGTGTTAAAATGGATATGAATTAATAGGATCTCCGGGAAAATTAGACAATGATTGAGCTTTCGCCTTGTTTTGATCCTCTGTATATAGTATAAAAATAGTACAAATGAAACCAAATTAACAAAATGTGACTACTGCTAACATTTACCAATTTTGGCTATAGCATGTACAGAAAAAGAAACAAATAAAATAAAATGCAACCCCATCCTCCTCATTAAAAACAAATTCGGTTTACAAAGTAGGAATCAATTTCACTTTGCCGTACCGCAAGCGTCACGTGACTCTCCATCATCATCAAACTAATCAGCCTTCATTACCTGACACAGCTTGTGACATTGGATGCATCTGTCATTGATTTTAGTATATTGTGTCAGGTAGCGAATCTGTTGAGGTACTCTAGAGTAAGTTTCTTTTTAAATTGAATATGAAGGCCCTTGAAAGGTAAACGAAATCCATGATTCTAAGATACACACCAGGAATTAGCAACAGTCGAGATAACACTATTGCCACTTAATAATCATCATAATTGTATAGAAGTTCAGTCCCTGCTTTCGACTAATTGCATAGGTGTGAAATAAAAAATAAGAGAAACGGATTGTCGAAATTTCAAATGAATCGAACCAAGACTAAGGGAATCATTAGTGTTTGAAATATGAGATTACCAGAAAACTATGCGAATCTCAAATTGGCAATTTTGATCGGTGGAATGTGACGTAGTCATGGACAACACTCCCATTTGTCGTGTAGCCTACAAAAATAATATCATTCATTTCTGTTTTCCTCCTTAGTGCTTTCTTCCCTCCCTTCTTACAACATGAATATATAGGGATAGCATACAGCATAATAGATCTTCTAAAAACAAAAGAACCTCCTTAGTCAAACATTTTTAAAAATTGAATTTTTTGTCATTTCGTGTATTGAAAGAATTGGGAAAGTCGTCCGGCGCATTTCCGATTCGGCCAACGTGAGGGGCCCATACGCATAGTGATTTGTCAGCTTTCCCCATCTGCTTCTTCTTTCAGCTTCGTTTTGTCTATTAAGGCTGGACTTTCATCTAAAGACGTCTACCACTTTTTTCACCAGTATCTGCAATAAATATTTTGAACACTGATAGTCACGTTCAAAGTATAAATACATATAGAGAGAGAAAGAGGGGTGGGGCGGGGAAGGGGGGGGGGTATACAAATCAGTATGTAGACTCTAATAAACATCCCCCTCTCTCTCTCTCTCCCTCTATCTCTCTCTCCCTCTATCTCTCTCATTTTTATTGAATCTCTAGCTCGAAAAGCATACACACACATACACACCCACACAAACATACACGCCCACACTTACTCCTACATAATACTATTACCGGTATGTACACTGTAATGGGTGACAGGAACCCAAGTGCTGTCATATTTTGCCTACTTCATACTTTATATGACCTCTTACCATACCGCCAGGGCTTCATGGCCAAAGGCAGGCGATTCATACAAATTCATTGTGCGTATGTGTGTATGTGTGTGTGTGGCATGTGTGCAATGTATATATTATAAAACATTAGAGAATAAAGTTTTGTTTTTTAATTCATTGTTATTTGATTTACATACATGTACTCATATCGTCTATATACTCTCTTTAAAAAAAAAAGTGAATTTTCAAAATCACGGACGTCACTCCTCTGGAGAGTGAAAATGGAGTGAAAATAGAGTGAACATTCACTCTTTTTTCTTAGAGAGCACTCTAAAATCAATCCATTTTCACTCCTAAACAAGTGATCATGGACGTCACTCCCAAGAAAGTGAAAATAGAGTGAAAATTCACTCTTTTTTTTTAAGAGAGTATACCGTAGTCGGATGAAATTGTGCAGCATAATTATAATGTGTACGACATGGGGCGACATTATACATGCAATACTGCACATATTCGCATGTGTGCTGTTGCCGAGTAGACACTAAAGTATATAAGACGGTCCCTGTCCATGCCTGTCCCTGTCTTGACAAACACAATCTTATCTGGTATCACCAGCAATAATATTGGACATTATGGCAACCAACGTTTGCATTAACGTCGTTTTCATCAGTACTTAGTACAGTCGTCGCATCATACAATCTCACATTTAATCCTATATACATGTACATAATATAACTCTCTCACACAGAACCTGATGACCCCTATTCTATAAATACCCTCAAAGGAGGAACCCGGGAGGAGGAAACACATTTTTTTCATCATGATTACCTTGGTTTTGGTCCTCGTATTTCGCACTTGAGCTATAGGTTCATGCTAAGCCTTGATCACAAATCCATATGCTTCGGTACATACACTTAAACATTAGACAGAACACATTCAGTCATAATCATTATATTTGTCATCATCATTCGTCGTCATCACAATCCCGGGCATCATCCTCGTTGTTATTCTTATCACCTGAGGGTGTCTTTTTTTCTCTCCTTACCTTGTTCCCGATTCCTCTCGCATTACAAAAAAACTACGAGTTCCTCGATCCGTAGACACATAATAATAATCGACCTGTTGACTTCGGCCAGAAATCCACCATCGGTGTTCACCGAAATATCACACTGCATATGGCCCTTCATTAACTATATACACCAAGACGCTGTCGCTGTATATCAGATTATTATCAAAGACTCGCAGACGATGAAGAGAGGGGAAAATATGCACGGGAACGACAGTCGATGAAATTGACTGACATAATAATACTCGCCACGCAAGTGCATTGCCTGTTTAGAGTTTAGCGGTTAAATGGCGCTGATTTATAGTTCGCGCGCGCCTGCATGCGTGGCATATATTGCCAGATCCTCGCTACTATCAACTCCCTGCTACAAAATTACTGATTCATTATATCATCTGGGTACAGGACAGTGTAAGATTGTGGATTCGTTCATGCCTAGGTCTAATTTTATGCACATAATTATTCAGAGAGGCACCAGAGTGCATGTAGGCTAGGGGGCCAGGTTTTTATTGAACTCTTCGACGGCGAGCAAAAGGGCCAATAAATACAATATTAAAAACAAAACAAAACCAAGTGTTTCCTGACCTAAATCATTGACAACTGAAAATAAATATTTAAAGGAAGAGCTATATACGGTACATCAATTAAAAACCTCCCCCTTCTCTCTCTCTCTCTCTCTCTCTCTCTCTCTTAAGATAGGAGGCCGCCGTCAAAAAAAAAGGGGGGGGGGTCGTCCCCTGCTCCCATGTAACGCCATCCCTGTGATGTAGCACGCATCAACCTTGGATGCTTTCGCAGGGCTTATTAATGGAATCCAGTGGATACTTTAATTACTCTGCGTTAATAATTATCCTTGTATCTGGCTCTGATACGAATTACTGCCATTCGTCGTAAGCATGCATGCAAGAGGTAGAACTGCTACAGATGAATATAATATCACACGATGATACCGCATGCATAAATCATGCCATAGAGGGGAATCCAGGACTCAGTGACCTAGGAGGGTGACAGGTCTCAAAACTTCACAGAGAAGCAAAAGGAAAAAAAGGAGATTGCCATTTCATTGTCCCAGCAAAAACTGAAATATCACATTATCACAAGTACATTATACAGATGCAAGTACACGTTTGTCGATATTACATTTGGCCTGAGGTACGTGTTCCCTCTGTACAACCCCCTATAAATTATGTGGAACATCACTGATAATTACAAGTTATTGAGGAAAAAAGAAGTCGTTACAATTCAAAACCAGAGAAGAAATAGACTATAGTTCAAAATGAATGTGTTCAAGTAATTTCATACTATTTTTTTCTTCTTCCGAGAATGTATTGACGAACTTTCACCCATTCCCAATTCATTGCAGAAGGCCTATATATTATTATCAGGATACGAGTTACATTACCGAGTTGTTACAATATGTCAGACATGCCTCATACAAGCTTCTATACCTCAGTTACTCCGCTAAACCGACCAATTCTTTTCAATTTGAGGTAACATCCCCGTTAGTGTGATTGCAACATGGGGTTCAGGGTTTCGGCACCAGCCAAATTAAATTACGACCGTAATATGTGCATGCTCCAAACGGTAATTTTGCAAATTGCAAGCTGAATGAAGAATATTATTGAATAAATACTGTATAGTATTGATATTTATCACAAATTAGTTTGATTCATAGTTACCATGGTTACTGTATAGGCCTTAATTAGACTGCTTAATAAGTACACGCTTTAATTGCTCTATAGAGAGCCATCTTTTGTCCTAATTATGCCCCGATTGCTCTCGCATAATCATGTTCGGCTCTGGGTAAATGCTTATCGAGTCTTGAATATCGGACATTAACATGCAGGCCTGCTGCGGGAGATAACCCGATGGTTATTAATTCCACTGGGGGTCACTAATTAAATCTACCGATAGCAATCGTATGGTAAATCCTCTATATATAGTCGTCGGCTGCCCGCTTGAAGCATGTTAGTGTTATTAACAATACAAAGCTCTTATAGTTATACGACCTTATTCAGGAAAAAGTTCATAAAACGATGTGTGATATTGCTCAAAGTGCGCTGACCACTTGGATAATAATCTATGTTTGATTTATGTTTGAAGGATATAGGGAAAGCTACATTTCTACAAGCAGTATCATTTATGCTGGGATTGGAGTTGCATATTATTGAAAAAATAAACGTAGATTCAGGGTAAATGAAACTAGATGATGAATATCAAAGATAAATCATTTGATTCATTTGGGGCATAAAGGACGGCAACATAATTATACATATTTTGTAAGGCACCTTCAGCAATCGTTGGGTAGGAGATGAACGTATAAGAATTGTTGCTATTATCGTTATTGTTATCATTTTTTTAGGGGAAATAAGAGCTCATTAAAAAAATTAAAAATAAATTAATCTAACATAATTATAACAGACCTACTTTCCTCTTTCTGGGTATGTTATTACGTCATCAAAATTAACGCAGGATATAAGTCTTGTATATTCTATCGGTTATGATGGATAATTTATTATATTCTATGAATTTCTTTTTTATAGTTCAACATTAAAAATATTCAATTATCGTTCAAACGAACTGAAATTTGAATGGCAATCATGATCAATGGATTTTTTTGTTTTACTTCGGATTACTCATTTCCTAAATCTTACCCAATACTTTAGAGAACTTGCTAATGCTCAACTCACAGCGATGGTAGTTGTAGAATCGAACATTCTGATATTAGTCACGAAACTAAATCAAAAGCTTCTAAACATTTTGTCAGCTGCATAGTCAAGACTATTTTATCAAATAGAGTATCAGTTTCAGTCTACAGTTTTAAAGTACATCTTGACAGTTGACGCGGGTGTTCAAATGTTTCGCTTTTATCAACAGTGTCTGCAAGTTAGCATGATTCATTTTTGGTTAACGGATTTCCCCCAATAGGCTCCCTTTATATTTAAAAAAAAGTTTGTTCCAAAGAATGGCAGGTAGCCAGGTACTATCTAATAATATAGTTCTTTTCCGAACAAAGATCCGATAAATTATGTAAACGTTGTTTTTTACGATATAGAGTTGAAATAGATTAGTTTGTTATGTAGATCCTAATCTGATCTTTGAAGGGGTGTTTGCATTTGTTCTGACAGATTTTGATAGCTCGCGGGGTAACTCTCACTTTTATATTTCATTTGTTGGATTCTCAAAGGTCATATCACGCGTTAAATGGAGAAAAAATTGATTTCGTGATACTAGATTGGTGCATTTTTCTTTACGATGAGTTTTAAGTTTGTTAAGAAGCTTCTAATTTTCGAACTTTGTTAACATGTAGGAATTATCAGAAGAATATAAGGGGCGGATCCAGTTTAGTCTACTGCACTCTTTCCACCCCTCGCGCTTTGCACATAATTATATAAAGCATTATTTTAATACTTTGTTGTTAAGATACAATTCTAAGCCATTGCGTGGAGTAATAGAAAAAAATGTTTATTTTCATTTTTTTTTTATTCACTGGTCAAAAAGTTATTGCAGTCGGCAATGTTTAGCGAAAAGCTGAATATTTTCCCATTCATATTTTACATTAAGAGATTTGTTAGACTACCCCATATGGTTGAGTAGATAGCACCATAATGAAGCATGGATAGGCTAATATGAATTAATATGCTATTTTCAAAGTCAATTTATATTAATTAACCACTTTATTTTGTAATTAATGATATGATCCATGTATTAACAATAATGATTTATTGTTGTTGAAAAGCCCAATAAAATATGAAATTGGAGCTTTGTTTCTGCCAACACGATCAGAAGTATGCTATATTTGAGTTTGAATGAGACAGCGCTATTATAGAGGAGCGTATGACTAATGCTTGTGAAATGTGATTTTTCAGGCGGTCCTGATAAGAATCTATCATCGTTCCAGCAAAAGTCAAATGATTATTTCCCGTTAACGTTCAAGGATAATGTCAGTATCAAATAGATCAACAACATTTAGATTAATTCCCCCCCCCCCTCTCGAATCGTACCCTTGCACATGTAATAGCAATCTCTAAAAAAAAAAATTACTGACGACTTCGTTTTATTCCGATATTTTATGAAGATCGGTTATGCTGTCAATATTTGTTTTAAAACTTAACTCGTGTAATCACTTAAAATAAAGAGAAGTGAAAATGATTAGAAAGTTGTTTCCGTAAATCCGCAATTCCTTATACTTCTATCAATATCATTTCAAATAAAGAGAGGTGAAAATGATTAGAATGTTGTTTCCTTAATATCTCGACTGATCATGCTTTTTAAGTTTATGCGAAATGGATAGTCAGGGTAAAATATTTCACAATCGCGATGATCTTTTGGAATAATTTCACCCGTTCTGCCTTTAAAGCAATTGATGACATTCAATATTCAAACAGTAGCGGGGTCGGTGTAAGCTTTCATTTTTTCCCAGACAATATACTGTTTTATGCCGAATATCAAGTTATCAGTAATAGCTAAACGATGGCTTCCGTTGACTGGATTATTATCAGTGACTCATTATGTCTGATTGATCGACATCGCTGTATTCCTCTTTCGAGGAAACTCAATTAAATATTGACACATAATTAGCAATATTCTATTCATGAACATTATAGATCAGAACTTAATATTTTATATGATATATGACAACCGACAAGGTATCATAGTTATTATCAGAAAATATCATAGTAGATACAGATACTACTATACTAGGTATAAAAAGTCATGAAACGCCCATTTGAAAACTGAAAATGTCTGTTCATAATAAAAAATTATGGACGTTGATTGGTTTCGATTTGGTTATCGTTCCGATATTCAATAACTTGTGCTGATAAAAAAAAATGTTGACATGTTTTAATATCTGACCCGTATACCGACCAGCTTTAACTCTACATTCTAAAATCCACTATGCAGCAAGAATGATAACATGACGTCCTGTTATTTTACGATGCAAAGGACAACTTTCATCTGGATAATAATTATCATCTAAGTTTCAAAGCAATATTTGAAGAGGTCCTTCAAGAGCGGATTTCATGCCAAATGAATAAAGCAGGTTATCCTCATTTGTTTTTTCTTTTTCTTTTGAGATAAACTCGGGGAACAACTTGCCATCGACCATAACTATTTTGATCGCATCTCACACCACTTAGATATCATTAGCTAATAACATCCCAATCCCTCTGTGCATAATATCAATAAGTACAATTTAGATAGTTTTTCTATAATGAGAAACTCTTACCCAAAATATTCTAATCAGTTTTCATTTTTTTTAAATAGGAAGTTTCGTGATTTTTAATAGATTTTCTAGATGAATAATATCATGCAAATGACCCATTTTTGTTGAATAATATACCAGCAGTCACATATCAAGAACACTAGTTCTTTAAACTCTTTAAAATGTAAGTGTAAATAGTATTAATTTTATTGCCAGATGTCTTAGACATGATAAATGTAAATTCTCATAAAAAGTTTTAATATGGTTATTTACAATTCTTTGTGGTAATTTGTTTTCACTATTGTATTTTTTGTTGTAATTATGATGTATGTTTTTGTTTTCATGTTAATGGGTTCATGTTTACACATTTTACCAAACTTGTCATGATCCCACCATAGTTTCATTAATCTCTTCATGTAACATGTCATTATTTTTAGATATATTTTGTTATGCTTTATACATTATTTTTTTGATGGAGACGTTGAAATAAAATTCAATTCAACTTAGTTTAGTCTACATGATTGAAGTTTAACGTTGCTGTCCGAACAGGGTTTAATTATAACTCACACTCGTTTAAGGCAGCTGCAAATTCGATTCCCGCGGGGCATAGTCAATTTCTCGGCTTCCTCCATTTTCTCAATACCGTTATACCATGGACCCAATAAAACGACCCGGGAAGATTTTCATTTCGATGAGTGATTTATGGAGATGAAAAAAGTGGGTCAAATTCAGAGTAATCATGATTTTGTCTCATATCTGTTTTGCGATTAGTATATAGGTCACGCGCCTAATGCATTCTACTTCTTCTTCGAGATAGGATGGGTCCATAGTTTTGGAGTTGTTGCCTTCTTGATGAGAAGCGTCCATTTTGAACATTATCGCTATAACTTTCGAAAAAAATCGACGGAAGGCAATTTTTGTTGTTGTAATGGAGATGTAGAAATAAATTCATCGATTAAATTTAATTAAACACTGATTTGCATCTTCTCATAATTAATATTTGTGAGATAAAAATGCTTCCCTCTCTTCTTCTAGACATTGATTGACATTAATCTGTAATTTTGCATATTCGTTTCAGATTTCCATATTGTTTTTTTTTATAGCCGAGTGTGCAATTTCCTCATTATGCTAAATGCATTGGCAAAATAACACTATATTATTTTGTGAGCAAGATTCTGATGATATCACTTAAACATAACAATGGACCTACTAACATGGAATAATCTATAGAGCGCTTCTTTTCCACTTTTTCTTCGCTGAGATTGTAGTCCATAACATACTGGCAGAATTTCACCGAGATTTGTACTAAAAAATGGAATGTGCACATTTTGCAACATATTTAAATACATGTGCATGGTCGAAGGGGTTAATCTAGAATGAAGATAGAGACAGTGAGGCACTACTCATGCAATGCAGGTTTTGTGATATAACGCGTATAATGTTAACAGTCATTGTTCATGGCGTGGCGCCTTCCTGTAAGTGGTGCTCCGCGGCGCCACTAGCCGTGTATCGTACAGTGCATGGCTACCAGGATAATTACATGGAGCTGATGTTCTGTTGCACGCATGGATACAGCATCCTTTTTTGAGGCAGTTAAACTTGTTCAAATTCAAATGTTGGATTAAACCTTAAAATGATTTTGTTTATGTTTATGAGAAGGATTCACAGTTGGACACATGGTATTCAACAATGATGATGATGGTAATGCTGATGAGGAGGAGGGTCAAGAGAGTTGAATATCACTGAGTGCCGTTAATTAGCAGATCACAAAGCTCGAATGTCAATCACAAATGCATACCACATTGATTTTCGTACTTACCGAAAATGCATACCCTATAGCCCCTTAACCATCCTGATCATGTTAATACGGTCCAAGTTGATTGAATACGATGACTGGTCAACAACCATTGCTTTATATAGCGAGTATACCCTCATGAAATCCGATCTGATCTGATCCCTAAGGTTTTCAACATACTAGGGGCCTATCTCGAAGTCATCGTAATAAGCCAGTTCACGGTTGCAGTCTGAGCATGAGCAGATAAAGGTCATTGCAGAACAAATGTTGAAATACACGGAGACGAAATACTGGATACGTGCCCATGAAAGTTATGTAACATTATTCATTCATGCACATTCAGTGCACTCCATGATACGCAGGTGGAAGTATTCTTTGAAAATGGGAAACAAAGGCTATTTATATAGCACCTCCATCGCTGTAGGAGTGATTCTTTCAAAATGTAAAAAGTGGAACCTCTTCATGTTTTTTAAGATATGTGAATATTCGGGGTCATTGCAGTAATGTGCTAACCGTGAACTGGTCTATTAATTGTGCATGAACTCGATCCTGCTGTATAGGAGGACTCCTAACCAAACAGAGTAAACCGTTTTGTTCCGAGGCCTAATTAAATATACTCAAGCAAATCCACGTCATACGTCACGAAGGTCTACATGTAGGATGTAGCATCTTACTCGGTCCCTTGATCCTCGTATATAATGGTATAAATATGTAGCAAATGGAAGGGGGCATTGAGACGAATGAGAGCAAAAATCTCGGATGCTGTCAACCTAGCTTGCCCGCATTATACACGAGCAATCGGGCGACTAAATCGCTGCATAATGAGTATTCCCGCGTTAGAATTCTATACCCTGAGTGATGTGGTCGCCCCTGGATGACTCTTGTCCAAACTTCGATCAATCCATACAGATGTGTGCCTATTATACCTGTCAATCAATCTCGAAATTCAAGATTTAAGATTTAAGTTACTCAATAACAATTGTTCATATCAATACGGAACTTTGCTTTAATTCCATGAAAGGTGTTACATTAAACGTTCACGGAATATGATAGCGTGTACTGAGAGCCATACAGAAAATATAATACGAAACAAACTATTTATCAAGCTCTCACTCGACGGTTTATTATAACAAGAAGGTGATTATAATATAGAAACATAGTGCATGCATGACTAGAAACCAACGTTATATTCGATAAGTGTAAATTACATACAGTGCTATATAAAAAGGTGATTATAATCATAAAAATATAATTCGAACAAATATATATTTATCCAGCGCTCACTCGATGGTAATAATTAAAACAAGAAGGTGATTATGAATATCATGTATTCAGATACAGATACCATTATGTAATAATGAATTGGAATAAATAACAAAACCCCAATACGAGCAGAAAGAGAAAGGGATCGAGAGAGAGAGAGAGAGAGCGGTGAGAGAGGTAGAGAGAAAGAGAGAGACAGGGAGAGAGAGGAGGAGACAGGGATAGAGGAGAGAGGGAGAGTGTGTGAGAGAGAGAGAGAGAGAGATAGGGAGAGGGGGAGGGGGAGGGGAGGGGGAGGGGGGGGGGGGGAGATTTGCAACTACCCCTTCTCTGCAGCCTGTCTCCTCGAGCGCCTCTCTTCGAAAAGTAGCGCAGACAATATTCATTATCATGACCCCAAATCATATTTCACAAAAGCCTGGTGCACAAAACTAGGCATTATCTATGTAAAGCGTAGGAAACATAACTCGCATTAATATGCCTGAAAAATCTGTATTTGCGAATGAATAATATCTATTAATATAACTCCAATGATATTTGTTGTTAAATTTTAATGAAACAGTTAATAATAAGGATTTTAAAATGAATAATTTTGATCAGTTATCTGAAAAGTACGTGCATATAGGCCGATGATATTAATCCGCTAAGCTGAGCTAAGTACAGGTGCGTGCATGACCAACGTTATATTCGATACGCGTAAAATTATATAATGCTTTAACCTTTTTTCAATGATCATTTATTATTGAGATGATTTGTAGAAAATTCAAGTCCTTGATTGCGTGCGTGTGTTATTTGCTACTTCTGTAAAATGTATTTAATGATTTTATTTTAAATGCAAATCACTGAGACGACTGGTACTAATCCTACACATTGAATGGATTTCTCATTTTCGTTGATCGATCACCACAATCTTTCTTTTTCTCTACGTAATTCCTTGCAAGAGGTTGGTACTGAAAAAAGTTCAAATATCCACTAGATATTCTCATATTATAAGATGTTTTAATATCTAAGATATAGTTTTAAGGATACTGTGGAAAGTATAGATGTACATAAAGTGCAGATTTATAGTGGCCGTGAACTATTTCAAAGAAACATTGTAGTATTTCTAAGCATGTTTTTTTTACCGGAAGGACAGGAGCGTGAATGGCGCGCCATGTATGTTACGATATGCATGCGAGGATATGGAAGTAACACGTGGTCAATGCCATGCCAGTGCAGTGTGACATGTATGAACGGGGGGAGGGATCATTTAAATTCATGTTGACTACCGAGACTATGTTTTTTTTAAATAAATAACGGTCAGTGAGATGGTTTGTCTGTGTGTGCATGCATATATTTTGCATTTGTGAGTTGTAGCAGCGGTTGCATGTTGTGCTGACTTGCCATTTCTGCTTGCCAAATCAAATGAAATGGTGACCTTTTGCAACGTGCAAAGATGGATGTAACACAGGGCTGTCAACTTTTGGGAACTGCTTGAAGGGAGAAAGTATGCAATTTATTTTGGCTCAACTAGGGGGGGGGGGGGTCTTTCAGTGCCCACTGTCCCCCCCCCCCCCCCCCCCCCCCCCCCCGATTGGGCAAAAACAAATTTGTATATTACTATTAGGGTCTATACACGTTACACTGGCTCATTTTTACACTTTTGGCGATCTGGTGGGATGGCGGGAGAATGAACGTGGTTGCGTGACACTTCCTCCAAAAGCGGGAGGGTTGACAGCCCTGATGTAACATCAAAGCTTGAAGAGACAAAGAAGAAGCCTTTGTTTTAACTTTGATTCCTCACTTGCCACTTGGAGAAAAAAAGAAAAATTAACAATGTGATAAAAAGTTCATGGTCGAATCATGAATCAATAGTCGCCACTGATTTATTGATATTTTTTTTCCCTAATTAGTAAGAATAAAAATGTTTATTTTAACTTCTGACAAAGTGACAAGGCTGGATCTTGAGGTTAACCCACCCCTTTGATCAAATTTTCTTTGATATGAATATACCAGGGCTGTCAACTTTGGGGAACTGCATCATGTTTTTTTATGGCTCAAAGGGGGGAGGGGGGGGGGGGGTGAGCCAAAAAAAAAAAACATTAAGAAAGTTTTGTTGATGGTTGGTACCCACTGCTACTTGACAATGATGGATTAATTCATTTTTCTAATAATTATGTTTTCACACTTGCATCTCACAGGCTAATCCGCCAACATGCCGAAGGTGGTCTGTAGTAAAACCTTTGTGACGCCCCGTCGTCCATTCGAGAAGGAACGTCTTGACCAGGAGTTGAAGCTCATCGGCGAGTATGGACTCCGTAACAAGCGTGAGGTGTGGCGTGTCAAGTACACCCTAGCCAAGATCAGGAAGGCTGCCAGAGATCTGCTCACCAGGGAGGAGAAAGACCCCAAGAGGTTGTTCGAAGGTAAGACCCAGGCCATAGTTGGTACTTAGTGTCGTAGGGGGTACATCCATTGCTGTGCGGGTAATGCACATAGACCCTACTACAAAGTCAACATTTTTTTTTTTTTGGGGGGGGGGGGGGGGGTCATTGTATCTGCATTTGACGACTAGTTGACATTTGCTCACAGACAGCTATTGATCAGAATTTGTTGAAAAGACTAGCTCTCACTTAAAAACCATGAAAAACAACCAGAAGAGGTACTGTAAAACTACAAACTTGCACTCTGAAACACTTTTTTTCCTTCCAAATTATTTAGTGGCCCATTTCGAGGCAAGGAAGTTTCACAAAGTGCAACATTTGGTGTTGTGTCAATTGTCATACAGTTATTTATGGCCTGAAACTTTCATGAATCTGAGCCACTCGCAAAATCCATGTTCATTTCTGGTTTACAGTAAGCTCTTTCATTGATTTGACAAATCTCCAATTTCTTAGTACTTTTATTTTTCTGTAGCATTCCTACCCTAGATCCCCACAGTCAGATATTTTTATCTAACTTTATGAAAGCTCCTTTGGCAGGAACAATTTTCAATCATGGTTGACTCGTAAATGTGTACCAAATAGAAGATGGAATATTTTTTTTAACGTACCCGTCTTCATTTTGTAATACCCATCGTTTCTCAGGTAACTCCTTGTTGCGTCGTCTCGTACGTATCGGTGTGCTGGATGAGAGCAAGATGAAGCTGGATTACGTGCTGGGTCTGCGAATTG